>OX246743.1:18250968-18343604 GCA_945910005.1 Isoperla grammatica
ACTTACTGCCAGTGTAACAGGTGGCCAGGTGACATGACATGACATCCTAGCACTGTATAGTGGACCCAAGCTAACTATTCTCATCACACTTACTGCCAGTGTAACAGGTGGCCAGGTGACATGACATCCTAACACTGTATAGTGGGCCCAAGCTAACTATTCTCATCGCACTTACTGCCAGTGTAACAGGTGGCCAGGTGACATGACATGACATGACATCCTAACACTGTATAGTGGACCCAAGCTAACTATTCTCATCACACTTACTGCCAGTGTAACAGGTGGCCAGGTGACATAACATGACATCCTAACACTGTATAGTGGGCCCAAGCTAACTATTCTCATCGCACTTACTGCCAGTGTAACAGGTGGCCAGGTGACATGACATGACATGACATCCTAACACTGTATAGTGGACCCAAGCTAACTATTCTCATCACACTTACTGCCAGTGTAACAGGTGGCCAGGTGACATAACATGACATCCTAACACTGTATAGTGGGCCCAAGCTAACTATTCTCATCGCACTTACTGCCAGTGTAACAGGTGGCCAGGTGACATGACATGACATCCTAACACTGTATAGTGGGCCCAAGCTAACCATTCTCATCGCACTTACTGCCAGTGTAACAGGTGGCCAGTTGACATGACATGACATCCTAACACTGTACAGTGGGCCCAAGCTAACTATTCTCTTACTGCCAGTGTAACAGGTGGCCAGGTGACATGACATGACATGACATCCTAGCACTGTATAGTGGGCCCAAGCTTACTATTCTCATGCCAAGATGCACTAAATCGCCCTTATACTAGCCCCAACGTAACTATGATAGAGGCGGCTCAGCGGTAAGACGCGAGACTCTAATTCGGGATGTCGCCGGTTCGATTCCGGCCACCGGCAGTCCTGACTGAAGGTTTTTCCGAGATTTTCCACAGTCGTAAAAGCGAATGCTGGGGGTTTTAGTCCTACTTATAGCCCCCGGACATTCCTTCCCAGCTATCCAAACACCTAGTTAGTCACCTAAAAAGGGGCACATCAGATAAAGCTGGTGTACACCCTATAACGGGTATTCACACGAAAAATTATTATTAATTATAGCCTAATAAAGTTGAACTAACGTAATATCCAACTCCAGTGGTAATATACCATCTTAATTTTCTGATTCACGGCCGTTTTTAATTTACGGCTATGGGTTGAATACGTGGAAATTTTTCACACAGCGAGCGTGGTTATAATTAAGCAATATGTCCACTCTACTAGTAAGCGGAAGTGACTATGCTCTTTTGCGAATATGTGAGAAAGAACGCCAGGAATCTGTAGATTTTCGTTGAAGCCGAGTGCATGACAGAAGCTGTAAATAAGGATCTGCGGTCTATATGAGAGAATATAGCAATCAACACGTGGGGACTAGTATACTGATCTTATATCCCATACCACCTCATAACACATTCCTGGCGTTGTCTTCCGCTTAGTAGAGTGGACACTGTGTTTGAATGTCCAGGTATCCAACCCAAAGTCGTAAATAATTATCCCTAATGCATCTGTTTCAAGAAGATAGTAGGAGATTGAGAAGTAGAGAATGAAGTTGGCATACAATAATTTGGGCTGGCTATTTTTTTAGATTTGAAAGATTTATTGTTAAAACATTTTCCACCAACACAACAAACAAGACAAGAGCTGTTGTTTTTACAGCTATTATAATTAACATTAATGCAACATCTATTTCGTAAGCAAGAAACTATTTACATCGGGGCAACTTCAGCAAGCTCATCTACCGTATTTTACATCTCACTCACAAATGTCTCCGGTATAAAAAAGACGCCAGCCAGACAGGTAAGGCATTGCACCGTCACCGTCACATGATAATTCCGTTGGTTTTGTCGCGCGCGGAGGGTTTTAAACTCGTCACCCAGACAGATATTACACATAATACTACATGAATAAAACAGCACTCGCTGTGAATATGCCAGACAGACGTATGGATTTATTATACTAAAGAGGAAGGGTCACTGATTTGTTGTTGCGTAGTATAGGCCTGTAGCATGGCTGGCCACGTGTTCAATGCAGTGCATAGCGTCATGTCATGTCGTGTCATTGGTCCCGTCTGTGCTGTGGCAGTGCGCATGACATGACGTAGGTGTCGCCGGTTCGATACCGGCCACCGGCAGTGATGGCTCAAGTTTTTGGCCGTGGGTTTCCTTAATCACAAGGCGAATGCTGGGATTGACTCATACTATATGCCCTCGGGCATTTCTTCCCAACTATTCCAAATCCCACAATTAGTTAGTCACTTGGGCCCTCATTCCAGTTTTAGGCAGTTGTAGCCGGTTATAAAGTTTCGCCCCCTATTCCGTTTACCTACTGGAATGAGGGCTCTGAAGAGGGACATGTACCTGAGTAGTTTACCTACTGGAATGAGGGCTCTGAAGAGGGACATGTACCTGAGTAGTTTACCTACTGGAATGAGGGCTCTAAAGAGGGACATGTACCAGAGTAGTTTACCTACTGGAATGAGGGCTCTGAAGAGGGACATGTACCTGAGTAGTTTACCTACTGGAATGAGGGCTCTGAAGAGGGACATGTACCTGAGTAGTTTACCTACTGGAATGAGGGCTCTGAAGAGGGACATGTACCTGAGTAGTTTACCTACTGGAATGAGGGCTCTGAAGAGGGACATGTACCAAGAGGGACATGTACCTGAGTAGTTTACCTACTGGAATGAGGGCTCTGAAGAGGGACATGTACCTGAGTAGTTTACCTACTGGAATGATGGCTCTGAAGAGGGACATGTACCTGAGTAGTTTACCTACTGGAATGAGGGCTCTGAAGAGGGACATGTACCTGAGTAGTTTACCTACTGGAATGAGGGCTCTGAAGAGGGACATGTACCTGAGTAGTTTACCTACTGGAATGAGGGCTCTGAAGAGGAACATGTACCTGAGTAGTTTACCTACTGGAATGAGGGCTCTGAAGAGGGACATGTACCAAGAGGGACATGTACCTGAGTAGTTTACCTACTGGAATGAGGGCTCTGAAGAGGGACATGTACCTGAGTAGTTTACCTACTGGAATGAGGGCTCTGAAGAGGGACATGTACCAAGAGGGACATGTACCAAGAGGGACATGTACCAAGAGGGACATGTACCAAGAGGGACATGTACCAAGAGGGGCATGTACCAAGAGGGACATGTACCAAGAGGGACATGTACCAAGAGGGACATGTACCAAGAGGGACATCTACGAAGAGGGACATGTACCAAGAGGGACATGTACCAAGAGGGACATGTACCAAGAGGGACATGTACCAAGAGGGACATGTACCAAGAGGGACATGTACCAAGAGGGACATGTTCCAAGCCAAGAGGGACATGTACCAAGAGGGACATGTACCGAGAGGGACATGTACCAAGCCAAGAGGGACATGTACCAAGAGGGACATGTTCCAAGCCAAGAGGGACATGTACCAAGAGGGACATGTACCGAGAGAGACATGTACCAAGAGGGACATGTTCCAAGCCAAGAGGGACATGTACCAAGAGGGACATGTACCGAGAGGGACATGTACCAAGAGGGACATGTACCAAGAGGGAAATGTACCAAGAGGGACATGTACCAAGAGGGACATGTACCAAGAGGGACATGTACGAAGAGGGACATGTACCAAGAGGGACATGTACCAAGAGTAAATGTTCCAAACCAAGAGGGACATGTACCAAGAGGGACATGTACCAAGCCAAGAGGGACATATACCAAGAAGGACATGTACCAAGAGGGACATGTACCAAGAGGGACATGTACCAAGAGGGACATGTACTAAGAGGGACATGTACCAAGCCAAGAGGGACATGTACCAAGAGGGACATGTACCAAGAGGGACATGTACCAAGAGGGACATGTACCAAGAGGGACATGTACCAAGAGGGACAGGTACCAAGCCAATAGGGACATGTACCGAGAGGGACATGTACCAAGAGGGACATGTACCAAGCCAAGAGGGACATGTACCAAGAGGGACATGTACCAAGAGGGACATGTACCAAGAGGGACATGTACCAAGAGGGACATGTACCAAGAGGGACATGTACCAAGAGGGACATGTACCAAGCCAAGAGGGACATGTACCAAGAGGGACATGTACCAAGAGGGACATGTACCAAGAGGGACATGTACCAAGAGGGACATGCACCAAGAGGGACATGTACCAAGAGGGACATGTACCAAGAGGGACATGTACCAAGAAGGACATGTACCAAGTGGGACATGTACCAAGAGGGACATGCACCAAGAGGGACATGTACCAAGCCAAGAGGGACATGTACCAAGAGGGACATGTACCAAGAGGGACATGTACCAAGCCAAGAGGGACATGTACCAAGAGGGACATGTACCAAGAGGAAGTTGTACCAAGAGGGACATGTACCAAGCCAAGAGGGACATGTACCAAGAGGGACATGTACCAAGAGGGACATGTACCAAGAGGGACATGTACCAAGTGGGACATGTACCAAGAGGGACATGTACCAAGTGGGACATGTACCAAGAGGGACATGTACCAAGAGGGACATGTACCAAGTGGGACATTTACCAAGAGGGACATGTACCAAGAGGGACATGTAGCAAGTGGGACATGTACCAAGAGGGATATGTACCAAGTGGGACATGTACCAAGTGGGACATGTACCAAGAGGGACATGTACCAAGAGGAAGTTGTACCAAGAGGGACATGTACCAAGCCAAGAGGGACATGTACCAAGAGGGACATGTACCAAGAGGGACATGTACCAAGTGGGACATGTACCAAGAGGGATATGTACCAAGTGGGACATGTACCAAGTGGGACATGTACCAAGAGGGACATGTACCAAGAGGGACATGTACCAAGTGGGACATGTACCAAGAGGGACATGTACCAAGAGGGACATGTACCAAGAGGGACATGTACCAAGAGGGACATGTACCAAGAGGGACATGTACCAAGTGGGACATGTACCAAGAGGGACATGTACCAAGTGGGATATGTACCAAGTGGGACATGTACCAAGTGGGACATGTACCAAGTGGGACATGTACCAAGAGGGACACGTACCAAGTGGGACATGTACCAAGTGGGACATGTACCAAGAGGGACATGTACCAAGTGGGACATGTACCAAGTGGGACATGTACCAAGAGGGACACGTACCAAGTGGGACATGTACCAAGTGGGACATGTACCAAGAGGGACATGTACCAAGTGGGACATGTACCAAGAGGGACATGTACCAAGAGGGACATGTACCAAGAGGGACATGTACCAAGTGGGACATGTACCAAGAGGGACATGTACCAAGAGGGACATGTACCAAGCCAAGTGGGACATGTACCAAGAGGGACATGTACCAAGTGGGACATGTACCAAGAGGGACATGTACCAAGTGGGACATGTACCAAGAGGGACATGTACCAAGAGGGACATGTACCAAGAGGGACATGTACCAAGAGGGACATGTACCAAGAGGGACATGCACCAAGAGGGACATGTACCAAGCCAAGAGGGACATGTACCAAGAGGGACATGTACCAAGCCAAGAGGGACATGTACCAAGAGGGACATGTACCAAGAGGGACATGTACCAAGCCAAGAGGGACATGTACCAAGAGGGACATGTACCAAGTGGGACATGTACCAAGAGGGACATGACACCAGGAATCTATTGATTTTCGTTGAAACAACTATCATCAAAGTGACATAATCTTAAATGATCCAAGGTTCGCACTTCGCATGGGACTATTTATTATCATTGTAGTAGTTACAGTAGAGTGAGGAAACTTAAAATTGGGACTACTATTAATATTGTTTTTCCGGAATTAAACTTTTTATAAAAAAAAGTTTAATTCCGCAAAAATAATATTAAACTTTGTACATGTCCCTCTTCAGAGCCCTCATTCCAGTAGGTAAACTACTCAGGTACATGTCCCTCTTCAGAGCCCTCATTCCAGTAGGTAAACTACTCAGGTACATGTCCCTCTTCAGAGCCCTCATTCCAGTAGGTAAACTACTCAGGTACATGTCCCTCTTCAGAGCCCTCATTCCAGTAGGTAAACTACTCAGGTACATGTCCCTCTTCAGAGCCCTCATTCCAGTAGGTAAACTACTCAGGTACATGTCCCTCTTCAGAGCCCTCATTCCAGTTGGTAAACTACTCAGGTACATGTCCCTCTTCAGAGCCCTCATTCCAGTAGGTAAACTACTCAGGTACATGTCCCTCTTCAGAGCCCTCATTCCAGTAGGTAAACTACTCAGGTACATGTCCCTCTTCAGAGCCCTCATTCCAGTAGGTAAACTACTCAGGTACATGTCCTCTTCAGAGCCCTCATTCCAGTAGGTAAACTACTCAGGTACATGTCCCTCTTCAGAGCCCTCATTCCAGTAGGTAAACTACTCTGGTACATGTCCCTCTTCAGAGCCCTCATTCCAGTAGGTAAACTACTCAGGTACATGTCCCTCTTCAGAGCCCTCATTCCAGTAGGTAAACTACTCAGGTACATGTCCCTCTTCAGAGCCCTCATTCCAGTAGGTAAACTACTCAGGTACATGTCCCTCTTCAGAGCCCTCATTCCAGTAGGTAAACTACTCAGGTACATGTCCCTCTTCAGAGCCCTCATTCCAGTAGGTAAACGGAATAGGGGGCGCAACTTTATAACCGGCTACAACTGCCTAAAACTGGATTGAGGGCCCAAGTGACTAACTAATTGTGGGATTTGGAATAGTTGGGCAAGCATTTGCTTTGTGATTAAGGAAACCCACGGCCAAAAACTTCAGCCATCACTGCCGGTGGCCGGTATCGAACCGGCGACCTCCCGAATTAAGAGTCCTGCGTCTTACCGCTGAGCCACCTCTCTTGGTCTAAAGGCAACTACTGCTCTACGTGCCAACCTAAGAAGCACCCTGCCAATCACTACACACAGTTCTCCTATATACAGGGAGCGATACCCGTCCGTAGTCGAGTCGAGGCTATATTCTTCACATTCAGCTGTCGGTACCGGCTGAGAGATGAGTGCTGTGCTCCAAATAATGGGGATGATTGACATTTATGGTCCCCTAATACCCTATGAGGTAAGTGATTGGCAGTGTGCTTCTTAGGTTGGCACGCAGAGTAGTAGTTATACAAATACCTCCACTATCTTTATTCTCCTCATGTTTGCTTGGCGACGACAGACTAAACCTTAAACATGATCCCATCCCACAGCCTTATACGTTATCTGTGCTCACAAATATGTGAACAACACAGTGTGGAGATGGGTGGGGTAACTGAGGCTGATAACACTTTAGTCATGTCCCAATGGTAACCACTTCGCTCGCCCTATCAAGACGAGTGATACCGTTCTGAACATTGCTGATACATCGAGGTTTTCTGTAACCTTTTAGGTAAAGCGTCCTCCTAGTCATGATAGGAAAGCTATTTAGTTCTATTGGTAAAGGGGAAGTAATTTAAAAATGTATTTTCAGCAATTTACTGTAGCCTGATTTAAAGAGGCTTATGGCTGAGGTAACTTGGATACTCGATGCTCGAAGAAACTTTGGATGCTCGAAAACAAACAGAACCGTTTTATTTTCCGTTCTGGGTTTCCGTTGCAGAAGTGTTTTAACACCAGTTTCTGTTGAATTTACAAGTTGTGTGTCTCATTTCAGGCATTACTGTGGACTGGACATTTTGCTTTTAGTACCAGTAGGGTTGCTCGCTTGACTGATCAGAATCGAACCAACAAGTCCTCAATTATGCAAATTATAGAGTTCCCTCCTTGCTTCATCACTTAAATAACGTGTAAATAGCAGAGATAAGTGATATAGCTTTGTGAGGAGCTAGAGTCACTTTTCGAAGGTGAAAATTATCGTACATTCATTACATGGCTAGAACGTTCGCTTGCACCCACTTAAAAAACAAGTAAATTCTAAGTTCGAACACACATTTACTGGTAATAATTCTTATTTATGAGCGTTTTCAACTGATTTGAACGGGAGATGAAGCAATTTAACACTTGTTTTTACATAATTGAAGGCATTACAGACGATTTAAAAACAGGAGGAGATCCCATTTGCTTCGTAACCATGTGTTCTCGAATCTCTGCAACTGATTGCAGCACATGGGAGATAGGACAGTGATTTACTGAAAGCACAGCCTCAAATTCTAACCTAACCACCCGTTTCATGCACGCTATTTCAAAGGAAATCGACAGATTCTTGGCGTTCTTTCATAAATTTGTAAATGCTGTCTTCCGCTCCGGTATATTTGAGGTTTTTAGAATTTTAATTCGCGGCCGAAAATTGTCACAACTAGACATTTTTCTGTTAGATATTTGAAAATAGAGAATTACTATCATTGCATTCTATTATTCTTCTCATACAAGTTTTTATGTTACGAATGTTTAGGACTATCGTCAAATCTTATAATCATAATATTATTATATTAAAGAACGCATTTTACAGTATATTTCGTTAACAAGTACCTTTTAAAGGTTTGTTAAAACAAAATTAACTCTTCTAGAGTTCAAACTCATTCATTACGGAAAATAAAAGAAACGGTACTATTTTGCACATAGTATTTAGTTCTACTTCTACGAAAGTTCCTCCCATTTCCACTTCAAATCAGGGGTATTAGATAATGATCTGAGGTCGGCATGCGAATACTTATGTTGGGACTACTCTGCGTGCCAGCCTAAGAAACACCCTGCCAATCACTACACACAATGGGAGACTTAGCCGTCGCCTCCTTTGTTGACACTTGTAAATAACAATCTTGTCTAAAATCTCAAGTGGCAGTCAACGGGGTGGAAAAAGGGACCTTCCCCTGGTGGCTGTCGCATTTCCGTTACGTTAAAGGTCCAAAGATCCATGCGGTTTGTAGCTGTCAGTACCGGCTGAGAAGATGAGTACTTTGCTGAATAATGGGGATGATTGACATTTATGATCCCCACAATACCATCGCCTTTCTTTGAAGTCAGTGATTGGCAGGGGGGGGGCTAGGGGGGGCTACAGCCCCCCCTAGTCAGTTGCTAGCCCTCCCAGTAGCCCCCCCCCCATTTGCTGATTCTAGTTATATTCTGAACTGGCAAACTAGGAACACTACTATTACCTCGAGCACAGATTACGGATTGTTGTCTGTGCCTCGAGCGAACAAAATATTTTCCAAACAATCGAAAAATACTTTGGTTAGATGCTGTTACCGATCCCGGTTTTTCTAACCATAACGATCTCCACTGCGTCGGCAAAAGCCGCTCGGCCTGGCCGCGCGGCTTTTGCCGACGCAGTGGAGACGTGTCCGTCGGCCAGGCCGAGCGGCCTAAAAAGCCGATCGGCAGGCCGAATCGTTTCCCGACTAATGTCGGTAAATATCAAAGGAAATCGTGCCGAATGCCTCGTCGAGCTCAAGGAACCAATCAGGATGGTATGGTGGAAGGGGTTGATTTGAACGCGCGCAACTTAAAATATAAACCCAACATTGTCTATCATGGGTCCAACTGCCACCCCCAGTGTATGCATTGTCATTGACTGGCAATTGGACGCTGACTGAGTGACAAAGGGATTACACATGCACACATGCAATTGTAGTACACCTTAAGTTGAAGTTTGTATCCTGTTTACCGATTTTGGGACCAATTGAATCCAATAAATATTGGAAATCACAACTTGACGTTCTAAAAAAGTGTATATAAACCCCATTGCACCTATATTTGAGAATTAACAGGTCAATATCAGACATTTATTAGATCACTTGCACTGTATATGTCCCTACTGCGGAAACTCGGGTGACCCAAAAGCGTGGTTTACGGCGTTTTTTATTTGCTGCAACAATTATAAATGCTACTGAGGCTATGAGTAAGTCTCGTCGTCATACATTTTCTCAAGTACTGCTGAACGCAGTGGAGACGCGCCTTCACATGTGCATGGTCGGATAGAGGCGCGAAGGGAAATGGGTCAATGGCCAGTGGACACCAGCTCGTCTTTTGTTGTTTGGGTCGGAAGGGGTGGGGGGTGGGGGCGCATACAGAATTTTCCATGTCAACTTACACAGCGGCAAATTTTTGGTTCAATCGCGGCTGGTTTATTGTTCTCTTTGTACGAGGTGGTAAACTTCAATCACGTTGACAGTTTCTCCGACCAGCAAGAAGGGTAGATCCATATAGCTTCCAAAATCAAGTGACCTCCGATTATCTAGTCCTCGAAATGAATAACCTAAAATCTAAATTAACATGACGTATCGAATTTTAGGATCGATAAGGTTAATAATTAAAACTTATAATTGTGTTTAATTGTTGTTACAGTGATACAGTGAGGGCAGTGAAGTAGCTAGAAAACCACGGGCCCCCGGGCAATAGAAACAAATCGAGCTGGTGGGCCCCTACCATAGAAAACGCAATTTTGTATTGTGTCCGGGATTATGTTCATTTAAAGGGATAACTCCAATCTCTATTTTGCACTTTTCGCATCGGCTAATACAACAAAATCGGCAATTCTTGTAAATTTTTGCACTAATTGTTGCGTAAGTTTTCCAAATAGCACCAAAATTGGAATTTATACTTTATACTTGTTTTTTACCGGAGAAGCAACAATAATGAAAAGTGGGATTTGGGCGAAATTTTCAATTTGTACCGCCATTGATTTAGAACTTCCAATTCCGGACTTACCCGATAGCAAACGAATTGATTAGGTGATGTGATCGTAATATACTTCTTCTGAGCGATTTTCGATCGAAAGTGTTCTCATCCCATGCATTATTTTCGATTTCGAAAATGAGCGTTCTGAACTTGCAACAATAGCGTGCAGTGTTAGGAACTTATCACCAATGCCGTTTACAGAACAAAAATCAGTAAAGTGGAATATACAGTATTTTGAAACTGTTCTTTTATAGACGCAAGATCTATAGTCTCGTTTCTTGAACAGTACCGAAATGAAACGATCTGCACCGGCAATTATTGATTTAATAATTTGTCGTATAGAGTTTCGTATGAGTTTATTGAAGCTTATACACAATGATAGGTTTCCGACTAAGGGCAGTCTAGAAACCAGGCCCCTCTAGACCACGGGCCTCTGGGCTTCGCCCGGGCTGCGCGGGCTATTCCTATACGTAAGTGGGGGTAGTAAGGCATTTTTTGCGCTGTCGTTGGAGGCCAATATTTATTTATTTATTTATTTATTTGAAATATATCGTTAACAGGGCAAAGCCCCACCAGTAACGTATAATAAAAATAAAAATCAAGTACATGTACAACATACATGCACAAGAAATATACACAATATCACAAATACACAAATACAAATACATACAAATTTTACCAAAAACAAACAAAAAACATGAGAGTGAAACAGCCAAAGTTAACCTTAAAATTAAAACATAAACACAAACACAAAAACAAACAATATGGTTTGGAGCTGCCTGTACTACAAGGGATGGTGAGTACTTTGCGGAAGGAAGGCATAAATGACATTTATGGCCTCTAATAACACCTATACAACTTCTTTTGAGGTTTGATTTTACAACTACGTTAAGACGGCGAGCCCTTGGAATGATATAATTTAATTATAACTACTAGTTTGTGTGAACAGTCCACCCCACCTCTTGTTTCGAACTTTTTACAGAGCCCAATCTATAAATATGTAAATTATATTATTGGTGTCTAAGAGAGAAATTTGAAGTCCATGTGTCCCGGTTTTTGAACCTTAGTTAGCCCCCATAAATATTTTGACAGCCCCACCTTAGCCCCCCTAGTTTTAGAACCCTGGTGCCTGGTTGGCACGCAGAGTAGGAACAAGTATTTAGTCACCTGAAGAGGGGGAGAGACCATTCATGTGTGCACAGGTATTCCTCCCGGACTACAAGGTAGCCAAACTGTGTGTTGTTTGTATCTAGAGCTAAAAGTAAGTCCGCAGGTGTCGAGAGCTGAATCAGCGACTTCCAGGATATCACGAAGTTCTTCCTCATGACTAACGTGAGTCCTGCCAGCGATCTAATCACGATATTGCGTATATAGAGTCACGCGTCCGTCCTGCTGGTGTTATATCCATCGACTCAGTGCATGAGCAGCTGTCGTGGTGCCTTCCCTTCCTTTCCAACCCGATACGATGAGGACACATCGCTTCTCATGATGCTCACGTGCTCACTTGCTACTCACGAAAGAAAGAAAGAAAGAAAGAAAGAAAGAAAGAAAGAAAGAAAGAAAGAAAGAAAGAAAGAAAGAAAGAAAGAAAGAAAGAAAGAAAGAAAGAAAGAAAGAAAGAAAGAAAGAAAGAAAGAAAGAAAGAAAGAAAGAAAGAAAGAAAGAAAGAAAGAAAGAAAGAAAGAAAGAAAGAAAGAAAGAAAGAAAGAAAGAAAGAAAGAAAGAAAGAAAGAAAGAAAGAAAGAAAGAAAGAAAGAAAGAAAGAAAGAAAGAACGAAAGAAAGAAAGAAAGAAAGAAAGAAAGAAAGAAAGAAAGAATGAAATTAATTAATTACTTTTTTTTTAAATAAATCATTCTTCCATTTTAATTCATTCATTCGTTCATCCTTGATCCACGTTACTATTAATTAACCAAACAAAAATGCAAACAATTTGCAAAAAACAGACCAAGCCCAAAACGGAGTAGACAAACCGTTACAAACCAAAGAGTGCACACGTACAAAAAACGCCAATTTCAAAAGAGGCTCAACATTTAAAGGGGTGATATCTAAAATTGTGGCCCAGCCAATCCTTTTATTTCTAATATATAAATATAGTAATTATAATTAAATAAACATATATAAATGTTTACATCACTTAATAATTGATAAATAAATATATTAACATTAATTACAAAATTAAATAAACTTATTGAAACATTTCGAAGTGGGAAAAACAAAATGAACACACTGTATTTATAATTAAAAGCTTGGCCGATGAATTTGCATTCTCAGTTTTATTTTCCAAGTCCTGAAATGTTTCTTGAATTACATTATACAATTGATTTTAAAGTTAATTAACTTGATGAGTTATTACCATTATTGCTTTATAGTACGTAATATTAATAATATATTACCCAAAGCCAAATTGCAAATTCATCGGCCAAGCTTTTAATTATAAAAACAGTGTGTTCATTTTGTTTTTCCCACCTCGAAATGTTTCAATAAGTTTATTTAATTTGTAATTAATGTTAATATATTTACTTATCAATTATTAAGTGATGTAAACATTTATATATTTGTTTATTTAATTATGATTACTTATATTTATATATTGGAAATAAAAGAATTGGCTTGGCCACAATTTTAGATATCACCCCTTTAAATGTTGAGCCTCTTTTGAAATTGGCGTTTTTTGTACGTGTGCACTCTTTGGTTTGTAACGGTTTGTCTTCTCCGTTTTGGGCTTGGCCTCTTTTTTGCAAATTTTTTGCATTTTTGTTTGGTAGGCCTATATCAATGCTTTTTATTTAAAAAGACTAATCTTGGCATGTATCCAAGTCAACTTGATCTCCGCCTAGCGGAGGCTCGTCGAACTCCAACTTGCGAGTTCGACGAGCCTCCGCTAGTCGGAGATCAAGCGACTAGCGGAGGCTCGTCGAACTCGCAAGTTGGAGTTCGACGAGCCACCGCTTGGCGGAGATCAATTAGACCAATTGTCATTTTGTTAATGATTTTCTTTCCCGTAATTAAAACTAATTATTTTGTTACATGGTCACTGTTCAAGAAAGGATTCTGAAAATTTACTCAGTTGTTACATCAATGGCAAGAACGTTGTGACACAAACGTATTTTTGTTCGTCGGCAGCTTTTGATAAAAACTAATTTTTTGGGAGTATGTATTTTTTTTCTTCAGGTTGGCATTCTGTCCAATTACAATTTTTTGTATGAAAGGGGATGCCCCGGGAGGTAAACAAAATTCGTGAAAAATTTGGTGTTTACATCTTTATTCGTTTGGGACCCACAGACCGACAAGGAATTAGCCAGTAGCTAACTGAAGAATTTTTGAGTTTTTTAATGATCTTTACGACTTAATATCTTCCATACGCACCATCCGATCGAGATGAAATTTGAAATGGGTAGTCTCGTGGTAAAAGCCCACCGATTAATGAAAATTTGAGGTTTCCATCTATTATGGTTTGGCGTCGGCAACATCGTTCGATGCTTGCAGTAAGAGTCGCGTAGTGAAAGCTCAGACCCCCCCCCCCCCCCGCGCGCGCCCCCGGCGCGCTCCTGCGCGCCTAGATAATATATTTTTTATTTTTGTTTATGTTTATTTTTATTTTGTTTTAAATTTTATAAAATTTAAATTTAATTTAATTTTTATTTTATTTTTATTTTATTTTCATTTTGTATTTTTTTTTTTTTTTTATTTTTATTAGGCATAACCGTAGGGTACATCTCGCGTGAACACAACCTTGCAGATCATGCACGTGTTACTTGGGGCGTCTCGTCGGACCCGACAGTAGAGAGGTGACTTCTCGCGTGAGCCCTACAGTATAGATCTGCAGGTGTTCATGGGTCTTCTCGCATTCCACAATAGAGAGGGGCCTTCTCGCGTGAGCCCTGCAGTACATGTCTGCAGGTGTTCATGGGTCTTCTCACATGATCCCACAATAGAGAGGGGCCTTCTCGCGTGAGCCCTACAGTATAGATCTGCAGGTGTTCATGGGTCTTCTCGCATCCCACAATAGAGAGGGGCCTTCTCGCGTGAGCCCTACAGTACAGGTCTGCAGGTGTTCATGGGTCTTCTCACATGATCCCACAATAGAGAGGGGCCTTCTCGCGTGAGCCCCACAGTACAGGTCTACAGGTGTTCATGGGTCTTCTCACATGATCCCACAATAGAGAGGGGCCTTCTCGCGTGAGCCCTACAGTACAGGTCTGCAGGTGTTCATGGGTCTTCTCACATGATCCCACAATAGAGAGGGGCCTTCTCGCGTGAGCCCTACATCTTCTCACATGATCCCACAATAGAGAGGGGCCTTCTCGCGTGAGCCCCACAGTACAGGTCTGCAGGTGTTCATGGGTCTTCTCACATGATCCCACAATAGAGAGGTGCCTTCTCGCGTGAGCCCCACAGTGCAGGTCTGCAGGTGTTCATGGGTCTTCTCACATGATCCCACAATAGAGAGGGGCCTTCTCGCGTGAGCCCTACAGTACAGGTCTGCAGGTGTTACATAGACACGGTGGCGCCGGCCGCTAACATTCCGATCTCACGCAGATCACGGCGACGAACGATTGGAAGTGGTCCCAGCCCAGTCCGTCATTGGAGCGTCACACTTCCAGGAATATAACACATTCGTCGCCCGGTACCCTTGCGACACACGTTGCGTTTCATTCTCCCAACCTGATTTCTTGCTACTCAGAGTAACACCTGTGGATATTCTTCCCCAATCATCTGCATCCAATCGGCAATCCAACACTCAGTGGTGTATTCGAGCCTAGGCGGGCTAAGACGCCCCACTTTTATTTGGAGGCTAGGCTAGCCTATAGTCGCATTTTCACAGAACTGTTGTTTAAATTTCAAGAACCCATAGAAAAAATATGTTACCTCAACGTCTTCATGTATTCAGATTTATTTCTGTAAAATCTTTTTCCGTCCACTTAAAACAATCGCCATCGCTCCCCACCCCGTGCACACGTAAATTTGACCGCACTTTATATTTTAGGAATACAACACTGCCAACACCCCTAAGGTAACGGACTCCCAGGCGAAAAAAGTAAATCAGGAAAGAGACGGGAAAACTTTCTTACTTCTGCACTTGTATGTATGTATGTCTTGTTATCCAATATGGTTACTCGACTGATAGTTGTTTTGAGATTTGCGACGAGAAAATAACAAGGAAAGGAACGTGCACAGTTCATGGTAGGTAAAGAAGGTGTGTGTGACATAATAGATTCGATTCGGAATACGTCATATGAGTGTCCTAAGTAGTCGAGTACGTCGTTCGCAACACCAAATAAATAATAATCAATCTCAATTCAATTATATTGCTTCTTCAGTATCCCTTCTTGCTCAAATATGTCGGTCAAACACTTCAGTAACATTCTTTCTTCATGTGCTTTGACCACTAAATACCCACTCTGTCAAGGGTACTTTGATGATTAACTGCACAAACCCTATTTTGTTATTTGTAATACAGAATCAATATTTAACTAAGGTCGACCCATATTGACATACATAATATACTTGAAAAGAAAACATGGTGATTTCATTTTTACTTTCTTCAAACTGTCGAACGACAAAATAATGTTTACCGTTTATGTGGGCGACATGTCAAGTTATTTTATTACCTAACATTGTGGGTGTGGAGTATGGATTGGAGAAAATATTGCATTTGTTCCTGGAATGATGTACGAAAAAGGAAGAAATATATACGTATACTTATCCCGATGCGTTTGATCATCATAGGCAATTGACTCGTGACCAATCAGAGATTGGCATTTGAAACTGCTACTCGCTGATTGGCTACAAATCACTCGTATATATGACAAAAACAGCCGTAAGGTTGTTTCAGGATACATGTAATAATAATAATATGGATGTTTTATAAAAAGATAATGTCATTTCTTGTAGTAGTATAGATTCTTCAAACGTAACAACTATATAGTCTCATAGTCATGTCGACCTCAGATTCTTATATACGCGCCCTTTCAACGAAAATGAACAGATTCCTGCCTCCTATTAGCAGAGTGCACAAGCCTTCTCACCCCCGCTGTGTTTGGAGTTCAGAATTCCAGCACATGTTCGTAAATGATCACTCTGGACATGCTTCAGGAGCTGAATAGAGCATGAGTATTGAGTAGTTACATTGGGAGGACAACTTTAAGTCATCCTTCCAATCGCTTTTTGAAATTCAGAAAACCACTAAAACCGCATGTCTGTAAATGTTGTTTTGAACTCTTCCGTCGTCAAAGTTACAGAGTGGCAAGTACATACTATTCTGCAGCTGTTAGGACTGTTACGTATTATCGTTGCGTGCAACGTTTATGGAATAATACAATTTGCTGATATTCTTGATGGTATAGTCGCTACTTATATTTGTTTTCACATTTTTCTTATCTTATTATAAAGCTACGGATATTTATTTAGTTTTTTGTATCAATTTTTTTCTGTGAAAGTGTGATCGCGACTTCAATAATAATAGGTTAATTTTTTTTCTATCGGCAATTGTATAAACATGCGCTGGCAACATGTTTATTGTGGTGAATAGTTCGGTATTAAAACAGGTGAAATAAATGTTGTTAAGACAAAATTTTTGGATGATATACATACACTGTTCCTTGCCAAAATTGAAATTAAAATTCAATATTGGCTTGGCTATAATGAACACTTTTGAGGTATGTGTGAGAAATTAACAATTGTGCATTTCTTCCCGTTAGAAATATAATATATAATATGTAAGCTAATTAAAATTTGTGTCTTTGGCAATTAAATTCTAACAATGGGATGTATTTTTATGTTTGTTGGAATTTGTAGTTGAAATATATATGGATCAAACCACGTGTTTAAAAATATGTTATTATTATCGACCCCCCCCCCCCCCCCCACATTTTTTTCACCTACCTCAGATAGCCTACCTGCTTTATAGAGGTTTTAATTATGTAAAGTAGTTCAAATACATAAACAACACCACTTTTTATATCTCACCGCTCTCAAACACACAACCTCCAGTCAGCCCGTCCCTCAATGGGCTGAGGGCTGACGCTAAAGGCGCCATTCTGCTGTCGGCAAACCTCTGTGGTGTGGTTCCCAGCCGGTAAAGAAGGCGCTTTTCCTCTCCACATTCATCCATGCGTGAAGCTAAAGACGACACGACACCTGTGTCATCGTGTATCGTCGGGTCCCCACGCACGCCCCTGGCGACGCAAACAACAACAACAGCCTCAAAGCGGCCGTCAAACAAGTTAAACCCTCGAAGATATGCGATAATTGAGCGACTCTGCCAGTATTGAGGGTGAGAATTCCCTAGGGCGGACAGTTGTTACGAGATAGATGCCTAGAGTAGACAATTCCTTTTGTTTTTGTTGCTTTTCTGTGTTTTTGTAAACTCGCTGAATGGATCGTAAACACGCAATGGAATTACTATACATTCTATTCATGGTTTTATATTTTTGTAAACTTTGCTTTGTTTTGTAGCGATCTTCCTTGTTGAAAAACTAAAGGATGTACCACGTAAGTAAGTTTACAGTTACCGCGAGATAAAGTTGTCATATACATAATTTCAAAATTTTTGGAGTTCTGACGACACTTTCTACTCTTGTAGGTATCCATATCATGTTGGCGCATTTGGAATACTCCAAAACTGCATCGTTTTCCGTTACCTTCAGGTCTAGAAGTTAGCGCAATGAAAAAAAAACCTAGTTGGCACAATCGGAGGAAACCATAGAGGTATAAATAAATTAATAGTAAAGGAATAAAGCAACAAAAATCATCGTCAGCATCACCGTACGAAATGTGTTAAAAACCAGCTGTTATTAACGAAAGGGAAGTCGAATTCACTTCGACTTTCGAATCGATCAATCAATCGATATCTGTTTTCGTCTTGAAATAACATTAGTGTGATGTGTGTGTTGATGCACGACGGGTTGAAAGCAGACGAGTCAGCAGACGACAGGTATTTTCATCATGCATATAAATAGATTCATATTGTGACATGTACGATGTTGATGTACGAAGTTCAATACACTTATTGTGTGTCAGAAGTATTTGCATTGGCCTCACTCTGTCTCAATCTCAATTATTCTTATCTGTCGTTCGCATGTTTACCATACAAACATCGATGTATATATGAAGCAGAGCGGTAAGTAAGTAGCAAACTGAGTTCATATTTACAACGCTTATATTAACTTGCCTTAATTGTTTGTCTGGACGGAATCTTTGAGTCGATATTCCACCTACTTCTAGATGTCCGATCAAGCTGAAATTTTTTACAAAGACGTATTCCTGATGACAATACATGAATCAACTGTCATATTTACTAAATTGCCAATTAATTCATCATTATTAATTAATTAATGTTTCACATGGAAATCGATGAATCTTTGAATCGATATTCCACCAACTTTTTAATGTCCGATCAAGCTAAAAAATTTTACACGGACGTATTCCTAATGACAATACATGAATCAACTGTCATATTTACTGAATTGTCAATTAATTTATCATAATTAATTAATTAATGTTTTATATGGAAATCGATGTTTAACCCACTTTCCAACGTCAAATCGAGTTGAAAGTTTTCACACAGACGTATTCTTAATGACAATACATAAATCAATTGTCATATTTACTAAAATTTTAATTAATTCATCATAATTAATTAATTAATGTTTTACATGGAAATCGATGTTCAACCCACTTCCCAACGTCAAATCGAGTTGAAAGTTTTCACACAGACGTATTTTTACTGACAATACACGAATCAATTGTCATATTAACTGAATAATCAATTAATTCATCATAATTAAATAATTGATGTTTTATATGGGAATCGATGTTTCACCCACTTCCCAACGTCGAATCGAGTTAAAAGTTTTCACACAGACGTATTCTTAATGACAATACATAAATCAAGTGTCATATTTACTAAATAATCAATTAAGCCATCATAATTAATTAATTGATGTTTTATATGGAGATCGATAAAACACTCACTTTCAAACGTCGGATTGAGCTGAAAGTTTGCGCACAGACGTATTCTTAATGCCAATACATGAATCAATTGTCATATTTACTAAATAATTAACTAAACCATCATAATTAATTAATCTATATTCGATTGCAAGATTCTTTAAGACTAAAAAGTATAAAATAATATTACATGAAAAAAAATTATTTTTTTAAAAACAACGCTTGTATTTAAATGCACTAAAAAGTAAAAAATAAATTTTCGCCCAACAAATTTTTGCCTCACTCGGAAAATAAAAGCGTTGGGCGCTTTCCCTGCATAAACAGCAGAATACTGCAATCTATGTCAATACCGAAAGCGCCCAACGCTTTTATTTTCCGAGTGAGGCAAAAATTTGTTGGGCGAAAATTTATTTTTTACTTTTTAGTGCATTTAAATATAAGCGTTGTTTTAAAAAAAATATATTTTTTTCATGTAATATTATTTATTAATTTACTTGCATGTATATAGAAAATATATTTTTGTATTTTTGAACGGCGATTTTATAGTTTTCAACTTAATTTTTTTATTTTTTTATTCTTTCATCCTTAGTTTTATTTTGTATTAATTTATTTTTTGTTATAGACGTTTATCATTTGGATTCGGCACAAAAAATCGTACATAACAAAAATCAAGCCATCGTACAATAACAATAAATATAACTAAAACGAAAACCTAAGTTTACACATTTCTCTGTATTCATCCATCTACATATTCCGCATAAAACTGATTATAATCTCGTAGGTACACTGGACCGTACACATACAATTAAAAACTTTGCAATAAAGAAGGCATCAATATTTATAAGTTCTCAGAAATTAGATTTGAATATCTGAGAAACACATTTGAATTTTGAATTTATGTTCTCTCAATACTACGAAATTACCAACTGTTGTTCGAGTAGTAGGTATAATAAATTACAGTATTTCTACTTAACTCTGTCCACGGAACTGCAGCTGCAGGTGTTCAATTACTTCCACTTCCAACTACCTGTGAATTAGTGAAACTGCTTTTTCCCAACAATAGGACCAGGGCCGCGATTCTGAATCGGCGTCGATAAGTTTAACCCGAGTTTTAGTCGTTAAAAGAAGGCAGTGAGCCAATCACCGCCTTGCATTCGCCTACTGTAACGACAAAAAGCATGCGTTAAACTTATTATTATTATTATTATTCATTCATATCGAGTAATAGCGATCATGATTTAGGTGAAAAAAGTAAAGACCAATAATATTTACGAAGTTCCAACGTACCACCTTGCAGATTCTTATCTACACAGTCCCTTTCATGCAACTTGTTTCAAAGAAAACGAACCGATTCTTGGGTCACTTTATCCTAAAAGTTTTCACTTTTTTGATATAACTCACTTTAATTCCCGATATTCGGCCGTTTACCTGGAACAGTGGGCGTGGCCAATAGGCTTGTCGACTAAGCGGAAAAGTATATTTACAAATGTGTGAAAGAACGCCAGAATCTGTTGATGTTCGTTGAATCAGCGTGCTGCATGAAAGGTCGACCACCTGAATAGTGCAATAATAGTAATAATACCCGTTATAGGGTGCACACCAGCTTTACTTGGTGTGATGAAAGGGGCGGTAAATAGAAGGATCTTAGGTCGACCACCTGAATAGTGCAATAATAGTAATAATACCCGTTATAGGGTGCACACCAGCTTTACTTGGTGTGATGAAAGGGGCGGTAAATAGAAGGATCTTAGGTCGACCACCTGAATAGTGCAATAATAGTAATAATACCCGTTATAGGGTGCACACCAGCTTTACTTGATGTGATGAAAGGGGCGGTAGATAGACGGATCTTAGGTCGACCACCTGAATAGTGCAATAATAGTAATAATACCCGTTATAGGGTGCACACCAGCTTTACTTGGTGTGATGAAAGGGGCGGTAGATAGAAGGATCTTAGGTCGACCACCTGAATAGTGCAATAATAGTAATAATACCCGTTATAGGGTGCACACCAGCTTTACTTGATGTGATGAAAGGGGCGGTAGATAGAAGGATCTTAGGTCGACCACCTGAATAGTGCAATAATAGTAATAATACCCGTTATAGGGTGCCCACAGCTTTACTTGATGTGATGAAAGGGGCAGTAGATAGACGGATCTTAGGTCGACCACCTGAATAGTGCAATAATAGTAATAATACCCGTTATAGGGTGCACACCAGCTTTACTTGATGTGATGAAAGGGGCGGTAGATAGACGGATCTTAGGTCGACCACCTGAATAGTGCAATAATAGTAATAATACCCGTTATAGGGTGCACACCAGCTTTACTTGATGTGATGAAAGGGGCGGTAGATAGAAGGATCTTAGGTCGACCACCTGAATAGTGCAATAATAGTAATAATACCCGTTATAGGGTGCACACCAGCTTTACTTGATGTGATGAAAGGGGCGGTAGATAGACGGATCTTAGGTCGACCACCTGAATAGTGCAATAATAGTAATAATACCCGTTATAGGGTGCACACCAGCTTTACTTGATGTGATGAAAGGGGCGGTAGATAGAAGGATCTTAGGTCGACCACCTGAATAGTGCAATAATAGTAATAATACCCGTTACAGGGTGCACACCAGCTTTACTTGATGTGATGAAAGGGGCGGTAGATAGACGGATCTTAGGTCGACCACCTGAATAGTGCAATAATAGTAATAATACCCGTTATAGGGTGCACACCAGCTTTACTTGATGTGATGAAAAGGGCGGTAGATAGACGGATCTTAGGTCGACCACCTGAATAGTGCAATAATAGTAATAATACCCGTTATAGGGTGCACACCAGCTTTACTTGATGTGATGAAAGGGGCAGTAGATAGACGGATCTTAGGTCGACCACCTTAATAGTGCAATAATAGTAATAATACCCGTTATAGGGTGCACACCAGCTTTACTTGGTGTGATGAAAGGGGCAGTAGATAGACGGATCTTAGGTCGACCACCTGAATAGTGCAATAATAGTAATAATACCCGTTATAGGGTGCACACCAGCTTTACTTGATGTGATGAAAGGGGCGGTAGATAGACGGATCTTAGGTCGACCACCTGAATAGTGCAATAATAGTAATAATACCCGTTATAGGGTGCACACCAGCTTTACTTGATGTGATGAAAGGGGCGGTAGATAGAAGGATCTTAGGTCGACCACCTGAATAGTGCAATAATAGTAATAATACCCGTTATAGGGTGCACACCAGCTTTACTTGATGTGATGAAAAGGGCGGTAGATAGACGGATCTTAGGTCGACCACCTGAATAGTGCAATAATAGTAATAATACCCGTTATAGGGTGCACACCAGCTTTACTTGATGTGATGAAAGGGGCGGTAGATAGACGGATCTTAGGTCGACCACCTGAATAGTGCAATAATAGTAATAATACCCGTTATAGGGTGCACACCAGCTTTACTTGATGTGATGAAAGGGGCGGTAAATAGAAGGATCTTAGGTCGACCACCTGAATAGTGCAATAATAGTAATAATACCCGTTATAGGGTGCACACCAGCTTTACTTGATGTGATGAAAAGGGCGGTAGATAGACGGATCTTAGGTCGACCACCTGAATAGTGCAATAATAGTAATAATACCCGTTATAGGGTGCACACCAGCTTTACTTGATGTGATGGAAGGGGCAGTAGATAGAAGGATCTTAGGTCGACCACCTGAAAAGTGCAATAATAGTAATAATACCCGTTATAGGGTGCACACCAGCTTTACTTGATGTGTCCCTTATCAGGTACGACTAACTAGGTATATTAGGGTGTTTGGATAGTTGGGAAGGAATGTCCGAGGGCTGATAGTCTGAATCAATCCCAGCATTCGCCTTTACGACTGAGGAAAACCTCGGAAAAAACCTTCAGTCAGGACTACCGGTGGCCGGAATCGAACCGGAGACCTCCCGAATTACGAGTCTCGCGTCTTACCGCTGAGCCACCTCTATCGGTAACAGTGCAATAGCGGACGTGAAAACAGGGAGTCGATGAAAAGTACTGTTAATTCCATCTGTAGGCCTACAACATACTTTCTAAAGCTAAACTAAGGAACGAATGAACCGCGTGAGCGACACAGCTGCAGAATATTACGATACCAAGTTGCACGTGCGACCGTGCGAGGGGGGGGGGGGGGGGGGGGGGCAATTGATTTGATATTCAACGGATCGTGGTGGAGCGTGGAAGGAGATGACACTGGACTCGTGTAAACGTGAGTCGAGCTCTGACGACCTGGAATACAGTCAAGCAAGTAAACCATGAGAGATTATGACACCGTTTTCAGCTCTATACGAATAATATTGTTAGATCATGCGAACGACTCACCACAATCATGTCAATGTCAATGTTTACTTTTCCTGTATGCCAATGTTCTCTCGGTATTTTTGGCATATTCTAATATTCTGATGTTGGTATTTAGTGACACTTCAGATTGGGGATATTCAATTCTCTTAGGACATTGAAATACAGTAAACGAGTATTTTTTTTGTGTCATGGCTGCTGTATTTTAATTAATATCAAATATGATGCTACAGATTTGTCCATCTCTGGTTTTCTTTACTACATTATTTGTGTCGTTGGGTTTCCCAGGTAGTGGTTGACGAAAGTAGTTGTCGCTTTGTTGTATCCCAAAGATCTACATAGCCTACAACAGGTATCGGAACGTACACCGGTGGTTGAGATTTAGACTACGTCGGGGGTTGTTTGGAGGAAAGGGACTAGTACCAAAAGTGGAGGAAAAGGAAAAGGGGAGAACGTGGACTGTCTTTCGTCTGGCTTCTCCACTTCGACCAGTCTACCGGTGGTTGGGGAGGAAGCCTATAGCAATATTACATACGGTGTGGCTTCAGTATGGCTCATCCGCTCATCGCAACACTCACCTCACGATTAGCCTCGTTGCATTCATGTTGTGATACGGAACTGTGTCCATGACTTTCTGTAAGACACTTCATGCCTGAGATCGTAAATGAGTTGTACAGTTGCGTTAGATTACAGTTGCAGAACCACGAACCACCTCCGCAGTGATATTATATCTGGCGGGCGCTTAGCCAACATCAAAACACATATTTTACGCCCACATTGGATAGAGAAATGCATAGCGTTGAAAATAACGGTATTTTTGCTTCGATCCAGAATTATGTAGTCTTAGCAGGAAACAGCGCAAAACAAAAGCCACCTTGACTGTTTTGTATTATGGCCTTATTGGCATATTATGTAAAAGCAAGTTTTGTAAACCTTTTTGTCTTCCCCATTTAGGTGTAGATCTGTCTGGCGTACGAGGTGGCTTATACACCCAACACAATAATTATTTTAGAAAATAGTTTAGTTTCTAACGTGATAATCGTAAACAATAATGAGAATGGGTTAAAAATAGCAAAAAACGATAAATTTAGTTCAACATCAGGAGACAAATCCCTACGTTAGTACCCATCTAACTCACTGACAGCTCCACTGCCGCCTTCTGTATAGGCGTCCCTACGTTAGTACCCTTCTAACTCACTAACAGCTCCACTGCTGCCTTCTGTATAGGCGTCCCTACGTTAGTACCCTTCTAACTCACTAACAGCTCCACTGCCGCCTTCTGTATAGGCGTCCCTACGTTAGTACCCTTCTAACTCACTGACAGCTCCACTGCCGCCTTCTGTATAGGCGTCCCTACGTTAGTACCCTTCTAACTCACTGACAGCTCCACTGCCGCCTTCTGTATAGGCGTCACTACGTTAGTACCCTTCTAACTCACTGACAGCTCCACTGCTGCCTTCTGTATAGGCGTCTCTACGTTAGTACCCTTCTAACTCACTGACAGCTCCACTGCTGCCTTCTGTATAGGCGTCACTACGTTAGTACCCTTCTAACTCACTGACAGCTCCACTGCTGTATTCTGTATAGGCGTCCCTACGTTAGTACCCTTCTAACTCACTGACAGCTCCACTGCCGCCTTCTGTATAGGCGTCCCTACGTTAGTACCCTTCTAACTCACTGACAGCTCCACTGCCGCCTTCTGTATAGGCGTCCCTACGTTAGTACCCTTCTAACTCACTGACAGCTCCACTGCCGCCTTCTGTATAGGCGTCCCTACGTTAGTACCCTTCTAACTCACTGACAGCTCCACTGCCGCCTTCTGTATAGGCGTCCCTACGTACGTACCCTTCTAACTCACTGACAGCTCCACTGCCGCCTTCTGTATAGGCGTCCCTACGTTAGTACCCTTCTAACTCCCTGACAGCTCCACTGCTGCCTTCTGTATAGGCGTCACTACGTTAGTACCCTTCTAACTCACTGACAGCTCCACTGCTGCCTTCTGTATAGGCGTCACTACGTCAGTACCCTTCTAACTCACTGACAGCTCCACTGCCGCCTTCTGTATAGGCGTCACTACGTTAGTACCCTTCTAACTCACTGACAGCTCCACTGCTGTCTTCTGTATAGGCGTCCCTACGTTAGTACCCTTCTAACTCACTGACAGCTCCACTGCCGCCTTCTGTATAGGCGTCACTACGTTAGTACCCTTCTAACTCACTGACAGCTCCACTGCTGCCTTCTGTATAGGCGTCACTACGTTAGTACCCTTCTAACTCACTGACAGCTCCACTGCCGCCTTCTGTATAGGCGTCACTACGTTAGTACCCTTCTAACGCACTGACAGCTCCACTGCTGCCTTCTGTATAGGCGTCACTACGTTAGTACCCTTCTAACTCACTGACAGCTCCACTGCCGCCTTCTGTATAGGCGTCACTACGTTAGTACCCTTCTAACTCACTGACAGCTCCACTGCCGCCTTCTGTATAGGCGTCCCTACGTTAGTACCCTTCTAACTCACTGACAGCTCCACTGCTGTCTTCTGTATAGGCGTCCCTACGTAAGTACCCTTCTAACTCACTGACAGCTCCACTGCTGCCTTCTGTATAGGCGTCACTACGTTAGTACCCTTCTAACTCACTGACAGCTCCACTGCCGCCATCTGTATAGGCGTCCCTACGGTAGTACCCTTCTTACTCACTGACAGCTCCACTGCCGCCTTCTGTATAGGCGTCCCTACGTTAGTACCCTTCTAACTCACTGACAGCTCCACTGCCGCCTTCTGTATAGGCGTCCCTACGTTAGTACCCTTCTAACTCACTGACAGCTCCACTGCCGCCTTCTGTATAGGCGTCCCTACGTTAGTACCCTTCTAACTCACTGACAGCTCCACTGCCGCCTTCTGTATAGGCGTCCCTACGTTAGTACCCTTCTAACTCACTGACAGCTCCACTGCCGCCTTCTGTATAGGCGTCACTACGTTAGTACCCTTCTAACTCACTGACAGCTCCACTGCCGCCTTCTGTATAGGCGTCCCTACGTTAGTACCCTTCTAACTCACTGACAGCTCCACTGCCGCCTTCTGTATAGGCGTCTCTACGTTAGTACCCTTCTAACTCACTGACAGCTCCACTGCCGCCTTCTGTATAGGCGTCCCTACGTTAGTACCCTTCTAACTCACTGACAGCTCCACTGCCGCCTTCTGTATAGGCGTCACTACGTTAGTACCCTTCTAACTCACTGACAGCTCCACTGCCGCCTTCTGTATAGGCGTCCCTACGTTAGTACCCTTCTAACTCACTGACAGCTCCACTGCCGCCTTCTGTATAGGCGTCACTACGTTAGTACCCTTCTAACTCACTGACAGCTCCACTGCCGCCTTCTGTATAGGCGTCCCTACGTTAGTACCCTTCTAACTCACTGACAGCTCCACTGCCGCCTTCTGTATAGGCGTCACTACGTTAGTACCCTTCGAACTCACTGACAGCTCCACTGCTGCCTTCTGTATAGGCGTCCCTACGTTAGTACCCTTCTAACTCACTGACAGCTCCACTGCCGCCTTCTGTATAGGCGTCTCTACGTTAGTACCCTTCTAACTCACTGACAGCTCCACTGCCGCCTTCTGTATAGGCGTCCCTACGTTAGTACCCTTCTAACTCACTGACAGCTCCACTGCCGCCTTCTGTATAGGCGTCACTACGTTAGTACCCTTCTAACTCACTGACAGCTCCACTGCCGCCTTCTGTATAGGCGTCCCTACGTTAGTACCCTTCTAACTCACTGACAGCTCCACTGCCGCCTTCTGTATAGGCGTCACTACGTTAGTACCCTTCTAACTCACTGACAGCTCCACTGCCGCCTTCTGTATAGGCGTCCCTACGTTAGTACCCTTCTAGCTCACTGACAGCTCCACTGCCGCCTTCTGTATAGGCGTCACTACGTTAGTACCCTTCTAACTCACTGACAGCTCCACTGCTGCCTTCTGTTTAGGCGTCACTACGTTAGTACCCTTCTAACTCACTGACAGCTCCACTGCCGCCTTCTGTATAGGCGTCACTACGTTAGTACCCTTCTAACTCACTGACAGCTCCACTGCTGCCTTCTGTATAGGCGTCACTACGTTAGTACCCTTGTAACTCACTGACAGCTCCACTGCCGCCTTCTGTATAGGCGTCCCTACGTTAGTACCCTTCTAACTCCCTGACAGCTCCACTGCTGCCTTCTGTATAGGCGTCACTACGTTAGTACCCTTCTAACTCACTGACAGCTCCACTGCTGCCTTCTGTATAGGCGTCACTACGTTAGTACCCTTCTAACTCACTGACAGCTCCACTGCCGCCTTCTGTATAGGCGTCCCTACGTTAGTACCCTTCTAACTCACTGACAGCTCCACTGCCGCCTTCTGTATAGGCGTCCCTACGTTAGTACCCTTCTAACTCACTGACAGCTCCACTGCCGCCTTCTGTATAGGCGTCCCTACGTTAGTACCCTTCTAACTCACTGACAGCTCCACTGCGGCCTTCTGTATAGGCGTCACTACGTTAGTACCCTTCTAACTCACTGACAGCTGCACTGCCGCCTTCTGTATAGGCGTCCCTACGTTAGTACCCTTCTAACTCACTGACAGCTCCACTGCCGCCTTCTGTATAGGCGTCCCTACGTTAGTACCCTTCTAACTCACTGACAGCTCCACTGCCGCCTTCTGTATAGGCGTCCCTACGTTAGTACCCTTCTAACTCACTGACAGCTCCACTGCCGCCTTCTGTATGGGCGTCACTACGTTAGTACCCTCGTAACTCACTGACAGCTCCACTGCCACCTTCTGTATAGGCGTCCCTACGTTAGGGTCCTTCTAGCTCACTGACAGCTCCACTGCCGCCTTCTGTATAGGCGTCCCTACGTTAGCACCCTTCTAACTCACTGACAGCTCCACTGCCGCCTTCTGTATAGGGGTCACTACGTTAGTACCCTTCTAACTCACTGACAGCTCCACTGCTGCCTTCTGTATAGGCATCACTACGTTAGTACCCTTCTAACTCCCTGACAGCTCCACTGCTGCCTTCTGTATAGGCGTTTCTACGTTAGTACCCTTCTAACTCACTGACAGCTCCACTGCTGCCTTCTGTATAGGCGTCCCTACGTTAGTACCCTTCTAACTCACTGACAGCTCCACTGCTGCCTTCTGTATAGGCGTCCCTACGTTAGTACCCTTCTAACTCACTGACAGCTTCACTGCTGCCTTCTGTATAGGCGTCCCTACGTTAGTACCCTTCTAACTCACTGACAGCTCTACTGCCGCCTTCTGTATAGGCGTCCCTACGTTAGTACCCTTCTAACTCACTGACAGCTCCACTGCCGCCTTCTGTATAGGCGTCCCTACGTTAGTACCCTTCTACCTCACTGACAGCTCCACTGCCGCCTTCTGTATAGGCGTCCCTACGTAGTACCCTTCTAACTCACTGACAGCTCCACTGCTGCCTTCTGTATAGGCGTCCCTACGACAGTACCCTTCTAACTCACTGACAGCTCCACTGCTGCCTTCTGTATAGGTGTCCCTACGTAAGTACCCTTCTAACTCACTGACAGCTCCACTGCCGCCTTCTGTATAGGCGTCACTACGTTAGTACCCTTCTAACTCACTGACAGCTCCACTGCCGCCTTCTGTATAGGCGTCACTACGTTAGTACCCTTCTAACTCACTGACAGCTCCACTGCTGCCTTCTGTATAGGCGTCCCTACGTTAGTACCCTTCTAACTCACTGACAGCTCCACTGCCGCCTTCTGTATAGGCGTCCCTACGTTAGTACCCTTCTAACTCACTGACAGCTCCACTGCTGCCTTCTGTATAGGCGTCCCTACGTTAGTACCCTTCTAACTCACTGACAGCTCCACTGCCGCCTTCTGTATAGGCGTCACTACGTTAGTACCCTTCTAACTCACTGACAGCTCCACTGCCGCCTTCTGTATAGGCGTCCCTACGTTAGTACCCTTCTAACTCACTGACAGCTCCACTGCCGCCTTCTGTATAGGCGTCCCTACGTTAGTACCCTTCTAACTCACTGACAGCTCCACTGCCGCCTTCTGTATAGGCGTCACTACGTTAGTACCCTTCTAACTCACTGACAGCTCCACTGCCGCCTTCTGTATAGGCGTCTCTACGTAAGTACCCTTCTAACTCACTGACAGCTCCACTGCTGCCTTCTGTATAGGCGTCCCTACGATAGTACCCTTCTAACTCACTGACAGCTCCACTGCCGCCTTCTGTATAGGCGTCCCTACGTTAGTACCCTTCTAACTCACTGACAGCTCCACTGCCGCCTTCTGTATAGGCGTCCCTACGATAGTACCATTCTAACTCACTGACAGCTCCACTGCCGCCTTCTGTATAGGCGTCCCTACGTTAGTACCCTTCTAACTCACTGACAGCTCCACTGCCGCCTTCTGTATAGGCGTCACTACGTTAGTACCCTTCTAACTCACTGACAGCTCCACTGCCGCCTTCTGTATAGGCGTCACTTTCATTGTTGATATTTTTGTTTAGTCGGTCCCTGCACCTATAAGGGCACCCGTTGTTGCTATGGATTTGTTTTCTATATGAGAAAGAACATGCAAACAACTGTTACCTTGGTAACAATGGGAGCCCCTAGGTGAAGGGGCCGACTATGAATTCCAGCAGCTAAAAGTTAACTGTCAACACACATTTTGCCTCAATTATTGCCGTTGTGACGTCACCTAAATACTCCAGTTAGTGACCATACTGTCCCGTCTATAAGTTTTTGACTAATCTAACACAAGAGAAATTTTAAAAAATATATTGTTTTTATCCACCAGAACAAGTTTCCGTGCAGCAGTGTGGGTTTGTGGGGTCGGACAGTAGCCACGGTGCAGGTTTGTACGTGATGTGGTCAGCTGACTGTGAGAGTTAGTCGCGGTTTCCTATTTCGTTGTTGTGGCACTTGTGGTCAAAACAGAGAGACACTTCGCATTGGAAAACTGAAAAACAAAACACAGTGAAACTGATACGTGTTCATAAAAAAAAAAAAATTATATGTCTCAACACCCGTTTTTGATCTCACATCACAGAAGCACTTTTATTTTATTTTACTGTTTTAATTTTTTTAAATTTTGAAACTTTTAGTCTGCACTTTCCCATAAGTAGGCTACTTAACGATTTTACCTGACTTCATTTATGTTTCATATAATCTGTTCACACATTTCAGTACCGTCAATAGTGTATATTTGGTATTGGGGATTTACAGGGTGAGGAGAAAGTGGTCCACCATTATAATATTGGTATATCGGCTTGTCAATTAAAGAAACAACTATTGTAATCCATACCCACATAAATATTGTTTTTCTATAATGTTTGCAAACTTCAAATTTGTAGAACTATATTATACAAATATCCCTGACATAAATTTGAGAAATAACGCAGCAACAAGGTATTCATAATTTACCCTTATTAGGGCCCCGAACTCTATAGATTTACGTTTTTGTTTTAAAATAATCTTTGTTTATGACGTTGGTTCAATCCTTTTACATCCCCCCCCCCCCCCCCTCGGCCGAAGCCTCACTCTCTTTCTCTCAACCCCCAGGGAATTCCCCTTTTTAGTATAGTGTTTTGGATTTTGGGTATAGAAGAGAAATTCAGACCTCCAATAAAATAAATTCCAATTCTTCTACAGTTTCAATTCTTCCAATTCTTCAAATCCTCTAGTTTAGCGTCGACGTCATCACACCGATAAGACGTAGCAGGTGTTAGTGATAAGAGCCACTCTGGGTTCGCGTGCACTGACTTGGTTGGTACAAGAGAACTTGGGAGATGTTGTAAACTTATAAACCTGAGGGATTAGGTAAAACAATGGAAGGAAAGCTGCAGGTGTGAGGCGAGATAAGACTGTTTGTCATTGATAAGGACAGTAAATAAATAGAAAACATGCTTCAAAAACAACACATGTGTCTGCTAGTTGAGCGTAGTTCCTTATCCACTAATGCAGTAGTAAAGATTAGTTTGTTCTAGAGATATTTGTGTTATGGTGGTATAGTACTTCCTAAGACAACACTCTAATAAGGATAAGCTATAGATTGGCCATATCTAATATAGCTCAAGCCTTTCTAGAGAAATCTTTGTCAATTTGATGAGAAAAGAAACCACTCTAATGAAGATATAAGGGAGTTAAAATCATCACCCTCACCCTGCCTAATCATATCTAGTTTAGTTCAAGCAAGCAAGCTCTTGACAAATCTTTGGACACATTCTATGATAACGGAAACATTGTCCATGCATGTTCGTATCTGTGGGGTGGTCACTTTGGAATGGTGATGGTCGACATCACTATCTGTGGTGATGGCGATTACGAGTTACTCTCTCTCTCTCTCTCTGTCTCTCTGTGCCTGAACCATAGACGGCAAAAGAGGTTAGGAACATTAAAGATGTGGTGTCACTGCCCCCCCCCCCTCTCTCTCTCTGTGCCTGAACCCTAGACGGCAAAAGAGGTTAGGAACATTAAAGATGTGGTGTCACTGCCCCCCCCCCCTCTCTCTTTCTGTACCTGAACCCTAGACGGCAAAAGAGGTTAGGAACATTAAAGATGTGGTGTCACTGCCCCCCCCCTCTCTCTCTCTCTCTCTGTGCCTGAACCCTAGACGGCAAAAGAGGTTAGGAACATTAAAGATGTGGTGTCACTGCCCCCCCCTCTCTCTCTCTCTCTCTGCCTGAACCCTAGACGGCAAAAGAGGTTAGGAACATTAAAGATGTGGTGTCACTGCCCCCCCCCCTCTCTCTCTCTCTCTGCCTGAACCCTAGACGTCAAAAGAGGTTAGGAACATTAAAGATGTGGTGTCACTGCCCCCCCCTCTCTCTCTCTGTACCTGAACCCTAGACGGCAAAAGAGGTTAGGAACATTAAAGATGTGGTGTCACTGCCCCCCCCCTCTCTCTCTCTCTCTCTGTACCTGAACCCTAGACGGCAAAAGAGGTTAGGAACATTAAAGATGTGGTGTCACTGCCCCCCCCCTCTCTCTCTCTCTCTGTACCTGAACCCTAGACGGCAAAAGAGGTTAGGAACATTAAAGATGTGGTGTCACTGCCCCCCCCTCTCTCTCTCTCTCTCTCTCTGCCTGAACCCTAGACGGCAAAAGAGGTTAGGAACATTAAAGATGTGGTGTCACTGCCCCCCCCCCCTCTCTCTCTCTCTCTGTACCTGAACCCTAGACGGCAAAAGAGGTTAGGAACATTAAAGATGTGGTGTCACTGCCCCCCCCCCTCTCTCTCTCTCTCTCTGTACCTGAACCCTAGACGGCAAAAGAAGTTAGGTTATTAAAGATGTGGTGTCACTGGATGGTTTTGAAGATCTCTTCTCTGGGATAGAATGAGAAACCGCAAACGTGGAGAACAATGTAGTTGGACACATTTTCAGATACGAAGAAATACTGGAGTGTAAACGTGGAAGTAAGAATAGTAGGGACAGACATACCTAGATTAAAATGCATGAAACAGGTAATCCAGGACAAAAGCCGGCAAAAAAATGACAGTAAACAGATTTTTTGGAAATTTTATTACTTTTGTCAGCACTTTTCTGGATATTATAATGGTGTGTCTTTATTAACAATTGCCACAAGACAAATGGGTAAAATCAGTATTTGAATCAATATAAACGGCAAACGCTCTCATATATTGCGTATTTTAACACTCGGCACACATCCAACACTTATGCGTAGATAGCTCGAATTTGAAAAATGATGTAAGTGGTTTTTGTTTTGTACATTAGTGGATTTCTTCTTTCAAACGTTGGCGTTCGGTAACTGTATTTGACAGCGAAATCTCATATTTTGTGACACGTGTATATGTTAAGTGTGTTTTTTTTGTGAATTATAACTACTATAATGCCTCGTTTTCAATAAAATAGGAAGCTTTTGGATTCTAATCGGTGTACTGAACCTAGTGTTTCTGTTGCTGGCATTGTTACAAATTGCGTAAATACTTAACAAACGTGTGCAGAAAATATTCCACCGGCAGATTCTAGACCTAACCTCACATCTGAATTCGATCTTCCAGGTGCTTCAAAATGAAAATTTTGAGAGGATAAAACTCATCAAAATACCAACAGAATATGTCAAGGTAATTCAATTATTGATCCATCATTAATTTCTAAGCTGTTTCAAAGCGATATTTACCGCAGTACACAGTGAATTACAAACTAATCTTTAGACTGATTTTCCTGGGAATATTAATTTTTGATATCTCAGAAACTACTAAAGATATTTATGTGAAACTTTCAGAAAACAAGTATTATGATGTTTATTATAATATGACCAATAATCACAGAAATAAAATGAAAGGTTTAATTTCTATTAATTATAAAAGGAATACAAATGTAAAAAAATATACATAAAATTATGAATGAACAAAAAAAAATAGTTGAACATAAACTATGCATGGTGTAAACATCACTGTAGGTAATATTACTCAAAACACATACAAATATCTAAGACTCCTAAAAATGTTAGTCGATTAAATGTTCCTAAAATTGCACAAAATCACATGGTTGCCCTAACAAAATAAAGTGAAATTTAAAACAAAATTTAAAAATGGGAAACTGAGATATATATGTAGAAACTAAAAGACTATTAGAAAAGAGGATATCGTTTAAAAGAACTAATTCTTAATGATCGACTCTACTCTAATCTTTGAACATTCCGGAAGAAGAATGAATTGAGAAGACGATATCTCCCTTACCGTTCGTCTGTCAGAACTCGTATCGATGTCAGATAGCCAGGCAGCAATTATAATTTAAATAAGGAAGACGTATATATAATATATTTAATTATTGTAATAGAACTTCAATTACCATTCAGTTTCCCTCCCGGCTTGTCCGGCATCTGTGCAATGTGCCAATCACTGCAGACGCCGGTAGTTCACTTCTCGTGATTGTAATTATTATCTACATAGGTCAAGGTGCAGATGTGTAAGGTTGTACGAGCAACGGGTTTCAATGAACTTCTCAGTGTGAATGCCTGGCAGCCAGTCTGACGTTGCAGCATTACAAGGACCGAGCGGATGGACTGATTGGGCGAAAGTTTCTTCATGTGAATAGCAAAGAAGAAGACTTACTAATGAGGTTTTGAACAATATCCATTCTACTTGCAAAATTATCTTGCAAATCAAATACTGTATAGTGTTGCTTCAAATGCTGAACAAAAGAATGTATAGCAGTACCAAATTGAAGTTGAACGAAGACGCAGACAAGCAATATTAGTCCAGCATCAAAGTGTCGAAAATCATAGCCCTGTGCAATTTCGAGGAAAGAGTATAGCACCATATACCAATGTGTTCATAAGGTTTCACAGTATTTAGCGCACTTTGGTGCCAGAGCGATATCCGCGACTGGGGGCGGGGGCGGTGCCCCCAATTTTGACTACGCATTGCATTGAATATCGCTCAATTACGGCCAAACGGTTGGTCTGACAACGAAAATGATAACTATAAAATATATTTGTGTGTAATTGATAAATATTTTCTTGTTTTAATTATTCATGTACGGTACATAGTGCGAAAGTTATCGTCAATTAAGTATAAAATTAATATATTCTCAATATAAAACCATGGGACAACTATATATTACCAAAACATTACAAACACATTAATACACGTATAGAAATTTCATAGTATTGCCATATCAGTTATTTTTTTCATAATTTTATCACTAAGCGATTGGTATTAGTGAAGGATCAAATACAAGAATGCGTGGGACTTTTGTGCGCCCGCTAAACACAAGTGTAATGCATAGAAGCATTGGCAATCATAATATTGCACTATTTCGAAAGAAAACTACACTTGTATCTTCGTTTTAGCTTGTAAAATAATAATTTGGATGGTGCCAAGCTCCAACGTTAGGCGTTTAAAAGTTATACATAAAAAACAAAACTGCCAACTCTCATGAGGTTTTTCCTATTTATCTTCACAATCGTGAATTTTTTGGCAAAACTTAATATGACAAAAATTGTTTCTAGTAAAATTCTACACACATATGATACTTGGATATTTTAATAGAAAGTACTACTTACGTACAAATTAAATTTTTTATGTGTGCATCTGAACTCAAATGTACAAATCTTGGCTCCCGTTCGCTTCTTGATGAAGCAACTGTGACCTTAGGGAGTGATCTAATTTCTTCCTTTAAGCTTATAAAATAATAATTCTGATGGTGCCAAGCTCCAATGATAGGCGTTTACGAGTTGCATGTGAAAAACAAAATGGCTGCCACTTTAGGTGGTTTTGGCACTTTATCTTCATAACCGTACTATTTACGACAAAATTTAATATGACAAAAAATATTCCTTGTAAAATTCTACATACCATTCATATTCAGCTATTTTTATATGATTTACCATTTACCTACAAATTTAGATTTGTGTATGTTTATCTGTACTCCAATGTACAAGCATTGGCTCCCCTGGGCTACTTGATGAAGCAAGTATGGACTATGGGAGTGGGCTCAATCTCTTCCTTTCAACTTATACAATAATAATTTCGATGGTGCCAAACTCAAGTACTAGGCGTTCAAGAGAAACACGCAAAAAACAAAATGCCCGCCAATAGGGTAATTCAGATGTACATCCGTCGGTTGTTTGATGAAGCAAGTATAGGTATGTATTTCTTCTTTATAGCTTATAAAGTAATAATTGTGATGGTGCCTACCTTTAATATGGGGCATTATCGAGTTACACGTAAAATACAAAATGGCCACCACTTTTGGTAGTTTTTCCAGTTTACCGTCATAACCGTACGTTTTATGACAAAATCTAATATAACAAAAATTATTTCTTGTAAAATTTTACACACATATGATATTTAAATATTTTTATGGGACTTACTATTACCATAAAAATTAAAATTTCTCCATGTAAATTAGTACTAAAATGTGTTTTTTTTTTTACAAGTTTCTCTTGAACGCCTAATACTTGAGTTTGGCACCATCGAAATTATTATTCTATAAGTTGAAAGGAAGAGATTGAGCCCACTCCCATAGTCCATACTTGCTTCATCAAGTAGCCCAGGGGAGCCCATGCTTGTACATTTGAGTACAGATTAACATACACAAATCTAAAGTTGTAGGTTAATGGTAAATCATATGAAAATAGCTGAATATGAATTGTATGTAGAATTTTACGGGGAATATTTTGTGTCATGTTAGATTTTGTCGTTAATAGTACGGTTATGAAGATAAATTGCCAAAACCACCTGAAGCGGCACTCATTTTTTTTTTCATATGCAACTCGTAACGCCTATCATTGGAGCTTGGCACCTTCAAAATTATTATTTAATAAGCTTTAAAGAAGAGATTGAGACCACTCCCTTAGGTCACAGTCGCTTCTTCAAGAAGCGAACGGGAGCCAAGTTTTGTACATTTGAGTTCAGATGCACACATACAAAAATAAAATTTGTACGTAAGAAGTACTTCCTATGAAAATATCCAAGTATCATATTCATATGTGTGTAGAATTTTACTAGAAACAATGTTTGTCATATTAAGTTTTTCCAAAAAATGCACGATTGTGAAGATAAATAGGAAAAATCTCATGAGAGTCGGTCATTTTGTGTTTTATGTATAACTTGTAAACGCCTAATTCTGGAGCTTGGCACCATCCAAATTATTATTTTACAAGCTAAAACGAAGATATAAGTGTAGTTTCTTTCGAAATAGTGCAATATTATGATTGCCAATGCTTCTATGCATTACACTTGTGTTTAGCGGGCGCACAAAAGCCCCACGCATTCTTGTCTTTAATACTTCACTCTTCCCAATCGCTTAATGATAAAATTATGAAAAAAAACACCGATATGGCAACACTCTGAAATTTCTATACGTGTATGAATGTGTTTGTAATGTTTTGATAATATATAGTTGTCCCATGGTTTTATATATTGAGAATATATTAATTTTATACTTAATTGACGATTTCTTTCGCACTATGTACCGTACATGAATAATTAAAACAAGGAAATATTTATCAATTACACACAAATATATATTATTGTAATCATTTTCATTGTCAGACCAACCGTTTGGCCGTAATTGAGCGATATTCAATGCAATGCGTAGTCGAAATTGGGGGCACCGCCCCCGCCCCCAGTCGCGGATATCGCTCTGGCACCAAAGTGCGCTAAATACTGTGAAACCTTATGAACACATTGGTATATGGTGCTATACTCTTTCCTCGAAATTGCACAGGATTCCATTTGATGCTGGACTATATTGACAAAGTGACAAATGAGCGAAAATTGTTTTTTTGATTTGGTTGGAAAATTAGTTAGAAAATTGGTAAGACCTAAAAACTGGATTTAAAAAGTTTCATATATGTAACACATTACGGTTGTTAGTGGTAAATTAATTATATAATTATAAGTATTCCGTTATGTTGTTCGTAATGCTATATAATACATATTTTCAATCATTTGTAATCCAGTTTTCAATTCTTACGAAACCAATTTTCGCTGATATATCACATTTTCAATATTGTATATTAGTGTTCTCAAGATATTACTTTAAAACAAGCTTAATTTTGCATCAAGACTACCTTTTGTTGGTCCGTGCTCTAAAGACTAAAGGCACCCCACTGACAAGTGGTTGACTGCACGGTGTTTATGGTGATCGATGATTAAGACTACCTTTTGTTGGTCCGTGCTCTAAAGACTAAAGGCATCCCACTGACAAGTGGTTGACTGCACGGTGTTTATGATGATCGATGATTAAGACTACCTTTTGTTGGTCCGTGCTCTAAAGACTAAAGGCATCCCACTGACAAGTGGTTGACTGCACGGTGTTTATGGTGATCGATGATTAAGACTACCTTTTGTTGGTCCGTGCTCTAAAGACTAAAGACATCCCACTGACAAGACTTGGTTGACTGCACGGTGTTTATGATGATCGATGATTAAGACTACCTTTTGTTGGTCCGTGCTCTAAAGACTAAAGACATCCCACTGACAAGACTTGGTTGACTGCACGGTGTTTATGGTGATCGATGATTAAGACTACCTTTTGTTGGTCCGTGCTCTAAAGACTAAAGGCATCCCACTGACAAGTGGTTGACTGCACGGTGTTTATGATGATCGATGATTAAGACTACCTTTTGTTGGTCCGTGCTCTAAAGACTAAAGGCATCCCACTGACAAGTGGTTGACTGCACGGTGTTTATGGTGATCGATGATTAAGACTACCTTTTGTTGGTCCGTGCTCTAAAGACTAAAGACATCCCACTGACAAGACTTGGTTGACTGCACGGTGTTTATGATGATCGATGATTAAGACTACCTTTTGTTGGTCCGTGCTCTAAAGACTAAAGACATCCCACTGACAAGACTTGGTTGACTGCACGGTGTTTATGGTGATCGATGATTAAGAATACCTTTTGTTGGTCCGTGCTCTAAAGACTAAAGGCATCCCACTGACAAGTGGTTGACTGCACGGTGTTTATGGTGATCGATGATTAAGACTACCTTTTGTTGGTCCGTGCTCTAAAGACTAAAGGCACCCCACTGACAAGTGGTTGACTGCACGGTGTTTATGGTGATCGATGATTAAGACTACCTTTTGTTGGTCCGTGCTCTAAAGACTAAAGACATCCCACTGACAAGACTTGGTTGACTGCACGGTGTTTATGATGATCGATGATCAAGACTACCTTTTGTTGGTCCGTGCTCTAAAGACTAAAGGCACCCCACTGACAAGTGGTTGACTGCACGGTGTTTATGGTGATCGATGATTAAGACTACCTTTTGTTGGTCCGTGCTCTAAAGACTAAAGACATCCCACTGACAAGACTTGGTTGACTGCACGGTGTTTATGGTGATCGATGATCAAGACTATACCTTTTGTTGGTCCGTGCTCTAAGGGCTAAAGGCATCCCACTGACAAGTGGTTGACTGCACGGTGTTTATGGTGATCGATGATCAAGACTACCTTTTGTTGGTCCGTGCGCTGAAGACTAAAGGCATCCCACTGACACTTGTCAGGTTGACCAGGGTACGATTTCAAGTCCGAGCGTTTTCTAGTTTCTGGTTTTATGTTAGGTTAGGTATCATGTATTTGTCCCCGATGATCTAATCTCTTGGTAGCGTCGTTTACCGAAGAGCTTCCTGCACGCGCGCGTACCAAAACCCATAGTTTCCCGGGCTGTGATCCCCAACAAGCCTCCACCCTCGGACTCCCTCGCACGATGTGGGGGTGCCCGATGGTCTAATCTCTTGGTAGCGTCGTTTACCGAAGAGCTTCCTGCACGCGCGCGTACCAAAGCCATAGTTTCCCGGGCTGTGATCCCCAACAAGCCTCCACCCTCGGACTCCCTCGCACGATGTGGGGGTGCCCGATGGTCTAATCTCTTGGTAGCGTCGTTTACCGAAGAGCTTCCTGCACGCGCGCGTACCAAAGCCCATAGTTTCCCGGGCTGTGATCCCCAACAAGCCTCCACCCTCGGACTCCCTCGCACGATGTGGGGGTGCCCGATGGTCTAATCTCTTGGTAGCGTCGTTTACCGAAGAGCTTCCTGCACGCGCGCGTACCAAAGCCCATAGTTTCCCGGGCTGTGATCCCCAACAAGCCTCCACCCTCGGACTCCCTCGCACGATGTGGGGGTGCCCGATGGTCTAACCTCTTGGTAGCGCCGTTTACCGAAGAGCTTCCTGCACGCGCGCGTACCAAAGCCATAGTTTCCCGGGCTGTGATCCCCAACAAGCCTCCACCCTCGGACTCCCTCGCACGATGTGGGGGTGCCCGATGGTCTAACCTCTTGGTAGCGTCGTTTACCGAAGAGCTTCCTGCACGCGCGCGTACCAAAGCCCATAGTTTCCCGCGCTGTGATCCCCAACAAGCCTCCACCCTCGGACTCCCTCGCACGATGTGGGGGTGCCCGATGGTCTAACCTCTTGGTAGCGTCGTTTACCGAAGAGCTTCCTGCACGCGCGCGACCAAAGCCATAGTTTCCCGCGCTGTGATCCCCAACAAGCCTCCACCCTCGGACTCCCTCGCACGATGTGGGGGTGCCCGATGGTCTAACCTCTTGGTAGCGCCGTTTACCGAAGAGCTTCCTGCACGCGCGCGTACCAAAGCCCATAGTTTCCCGCGCTGTGATCCCCAACAAGCCTCCACCCTCGGACTCCCTCGCACGATGTGGGGGTGCCCGATGGTCTAACCTCTTGGTAGCGCCGTTTACCGAAGAGCTTCCTGCACGCGCGCGTACCAAAGCCCATAGTTTCCCGGGCTGTGATCCCCAACAAGCCTCCACCCTCGGACTCCCTCGCACGATGTGGGGGTGCCTGATGGTCTAACCTCTTGGTAGCGCCGTTTACCGAAGAGCTTCCTGCACGCGCGCGTACCAAAGCCCATAGTTTCCCGCGCTGTGATCCCCAACAAGCCTCCACCCTCGGACTCCCACGCAGGATGTGGGGGTGCCCGATGGTCTAACCTCTTGGTAGCGCCGTTTACCGAAGAGCTTCCTGCACGCGCTCGTACCAAAGCCCATAGTTTCCCGCGCTGTGACCCCAACAAGCCTCCACCCTCGGACTCCCACGCACGATGTGGGGGTGCCCGATGATCTAACCTCTTGCATGGTAGCGTCGTTTACCGAAGAGCTTCCTGCACGCGCGCGTACCGAAGCCCATAGTTTCCCGCTCTGTGATCCCCAACAAGCCTCCACCCTCGGACTCCCTCGCACGATGTGGGGGTGCCCGATGGTCTAACCTCTTGCATGGTAGCGTCGTTTACCGAAGAGCTTCCTGCACGCGCGCGTACCGAAGCCCATAGTTTCCCGCGCTGTGATCCCCAACAAGCCTCCACCCTCGGACTCCCTCGCACGATGTGGGGGTGCCCGATGGTCTAACCTCTTGGTAGCGTCGTTTACCGAAGAGCTTCCTGCACGCGCGCGTACCAAAGCCCATAGTTTCCCGCGCTGTGATCCCCAACAAGCCTCCACCCTCGGACTCCCTCGCACAATGTGGGGGTGCCCGATGGTCTAACCTCTTGGTAGCGTCGTTTACCGAAGAGCTTCCTGCACGCGCGCGTACCAAAGCCCATAGTTTCCCGCGCTGTGATCCCCAACAAGCCTCCACCCTCGGACTCCCTCGCACAATGTGGGGGTGCCCGATGGTCTAACCTCTTGGTAGCGTCGTTTACCGAAGAGCTTCCTGCACGCGCGCGTACCGAAGCCCATAGTTTCCCGCGCTGCGATCACCAACAAGCCTCCACCCTCGGACTCCCTCGCACGATGTGGGGGTGCCCGATGGTCTAATCTCTTGGTAGCGTCGTTTACCGAAGAGCTTCCTGCACGCGCGCGTACCAAAGCCCATAGTTTCCCGGGCTGTGATCTCCAACAAGCCTCCACCCTCGGACTCCCTCGCACGATGTGGGGGTGCCCGATGGTCTAACCTCTTGGTAGCGCCGTTTACCGAAGAGCTTCCTGCACGCGCTCGTACCAAAGCCCATAGTTTCCCGCGCTGCGATCCCCAACAAGCCTCCACCCTCGGACTCCCTCGCACGATGTGGGGGTGCCCGATGGTCTAATCTCTTGGTAGCGCCGTTTACCGAAGAGCTTCCTGCACGCGCTCGTACCAAAGCCCATAGTTTCCCGCGCTGCGATCCCCAGCAAGCCTCCACCCTCGGACTCCCACGCAGGATGTGAGGGAGTCACGAGTCACGAATCACGGCCGCACTGGGCCGCGCATGCGTGACAGACGACTACGTCACGTGATTCACAATTAGCTTTGCAATTAGAACATCTGCTCGAGTTCGACTTTCAATTTCCATTAGTGTTGGTTCGTTCATTGCGGATCGAGGGAGTATTTTATTTTGATATATCTTTTACGCTTCGGTGGAAAACAGGGCCTGGATTCACGAAGTTGCCTCTGCTAACACCCCAACTTATGTTGCTGAAGTGGTCAAAATCATGGCTGTGGCGTTCTGCACACTCTTGAAGTTTATGTAAAATGTGTAAATACTAAATAGAAATAAAAATTGTGCTTTTTTGGCTTTACACATTGATATTAACTTTTAAAAAGTATATAGTAAAATATCAACATTAAAATCTATAATATTTGATTTGTAAATTTGTAGTAAAACCCAGCGATGGTGACCGAGATATTCCATGAATATTCTTAAATTCGACATTGATTGTGCAGTGTGCAGTGTGCACACTGCACACACGTGCCTACTTCATAAAAAAATTTCGCCCCTCCTACCCATCCCCCTCAAACCCCGTTATACAACCCCACTGTATATTAGTAAGATCAGTAATTAAAGGGAAGTTTGTTTGTATGTGTGAATTGCGGGGGGTGGGTGATACGTTATCAATGATGGCAATTCAACAAGGATTTTTTTTAAACGTGTACTCTTGTATTCATTCTTTGTACCTGGCACACATTGGAGTTACCCACACCAGGTATCGAACCCACGACATCAGCTGCAGTATTGAAAGCAGGAACTGATCCATATAAGTTATTCTGTTCCGAAGGTAAGAGTGACTGACCTCGGGGTAATATATTACCCGCTGCTCAGTAGCTCAGACACTGGCCATGCGATACGATTGTGAGACATCTCAAGTGATTCATAATGCAGTCGTCAAGACGCGCATCAATCCGTTTTCTTACCAAAAGTCTAGAAGGATCCCAATTTTTGGGGGAAAATTGGTTGTTTTTTAGATATTTTCTTGCTTCACATATTGTGTGAATTATTATGCTATACAGTTATAAATGTTTACTTAATTGTATCTTTGTATCTGTGCGCACGTCTTCTTTGTCTCATTTTCCCGCACCCCCATTTCCCTCTTCCCTTTCCTTCTTCTATTTCCACTATTTCCATCAATTTTTTCTTTTAGACCTCCATCTCATACCTCTCTTTCTCATTCTCTTTCTCTTTCTCTTTCTCTTTCTCTTTCTCTTTCTCTTTCTCTTTCTCTTTCTCTTTCTCTTTCTCTTTCTCTTTCTCTTTCTCTTTCTCTTTCTCTCTCTCTCTCTCTTTCTCTTTCTCTTTCTCTTTCTCTTTCTCTTTCTCTTTCTCGTTCACATTCAAAATTAAGTAATCGATTAATGCCTACAAAAAATCTTGACTGGTAAAAGAAAAGTAGAGTTCTATTTCAATCGTCAATAATTACAATATTCATAGCTATCTGAATCTAGTGTCGTGCAGCTAATAACGCTCTTATTAAGTAGCCTACGTTGCACAATGATTATACGTGTGTTATCTCTAGAGAGCGGGCGACATTTATAACAGCACGAACCTAACACCAACGTCTGTCAACATTTTGTCTACAAAAAAATTGCGTGAATGGAGGACACGACTATCATAACAACGACGAAATAAATTATTGATTCTACTATTGATTGAATCGATTAGTGCATAATATATAAATGTCCCGAAACAACCTAATAGATGCTTTCGTCATGGATGAGTGATTCGTTACCAACCGGCGTGGAGACCCAATAGGTTTGTTTGTTTTACATGCATAGTGTAGTGTAACGTGTAAGTGAGTGTAGGCCAATTGTAGGCTTTTACACTTGATTTTGCAACGCGTCACCCAGAATAAGAAAACGCTTTTTGTCTACACTTAACACTAAGCTTTACACTGACCTACTTACGTTTTGTGGTTATGGTGAGCATGCTCACATTATTTACGAATATAGTCGAAAAGAACCCTAATATACATTTATTATCAATTTTAAATACATTAATTTATTATAAAAGTGCTGCGGTTTTACCATTGGTGGAAATAGAATGCGTTTATCATGATTAGTGATCCCCTTATTTTGAACTGACACATTTGTTTCGCGCCTTTTAATTACACTACACTTGCTGCATGAGCCGAAAAGCAGTTGTAGAAAGTGCTACACTTTGTGTAGCACTGAGGTAAAACAAACGCCATACACTTGGCTACACTTAATACCCAAACGCTTTTTAGAGAGATTGAGCCTACACTGGTGTAAAGTGTAGGTCAGTGAAGGTAAAACAAACAAACCTAATTTCAAGTACCGATTGTTGATTGGAGAACTACTGACGAACTCATCGGTAAAGTTGAGATATCAATATCATATTTTTGATTGAGTTTGTAACACGAGTGAGAGTAATTTACAATGACTCATTACACTATTTTATTTGTTATATAATATTTATTTTGCCTGAAAGGAAGAAGAAGCATTCTCTTTTCTCTCTCGCTCCAGCTGTTGCGCGCGCCAGTCACGTGGCCGGCTGCTGCTGCTTGCGATGCGCGGCAGAGCGGGCCGCAGAGTAGCGCGAGAAGTAGCGACAAGTATCAGGCGCGTAGAAGGTGAACAGAGTGTGTTCATATCCACATCGTTGTACGATCTGTGTCTTTCTTGGTGAAGCGCTAATTGTAACACATTCTCTGTACACACACACGTTGTGTAATGTTGCTGGACTTCCCGTTCAATCACGGGTGGACTTTACGATACCTGTAGAACATCCTAGCTCTAGATTTTTTTTAAATGTTGGATATATGTTTTTAGCTTTTTACATGTTAATTTTTTTTTATTTTTTTTATCAACACCGGAACTTGTGGGTACATTGTTTTCCGCAAGCGGCAAGGGTAACAGCGAAAAAAGTATCGTTTTGATTGGGGCACGCTTTGGCGATCCCCATCACCCATCTACATGTTCAATGATTATACCTAGACAATAACAAAATGTTTTTAAAAATATTATTAATTATAATATCCACATCACTATTTGTTCGGAGTTTTATTATTTATAGAGATTCATTGAAACATTTCCCGATACCAAACAAAAGAATTCTCCCTAGTCCCAATATTAAAAATAAAAAAAATAAAAAAATTCAGAACCTGCCAGTTATCTCGTTGAATCTTGCAGCAGCTCAGCTATTTCGCTCTACCTGCCACAGAATTAGTAATTTCAATCTCGTCTCGAATAATTTCTTCCGTCCCTAATTTGATGCGTTAGTTTTATTACAGCGGACCGGATTCTTATGCACTTGTTTTTCTGCGCGCTCTCAATGTGCATCTGCCTGGCTGGCATTACGTATGCTATGCATGGCGATGGCGGTTTTATACCAAAACTGCACATTTGTTTAAGTCGTTAGAGAATATTTAGGCTCGATTTGGAATGCTGTGGAATATTTAGCGGGTCTCAGATTGCCGGCCTGCTGTGAGAGAATTGTATCATTTAGCGGGTCTCAGATTGCCGGCCTGCTGTGAGAGAATTGTATCATTTAGCGGGTCTCAGATTGCCGGCCTGCTGTGAGAGAATGTGTGTATCATTACGCGGGTCTCAGATTGCCGGCCTGCTGTGAGAGAATGTGTGTATCATTTAGCGGGTCTCAGATTGCCGGCCTGCTGTGAGAGAATGTGTGTATCATTTAGCGGGTCTCAGATTGCCGGCCTGCTGTGAGAGAATGTGTGTATCATTTAGCGGGTCTCAGATTGCCGGCCTGCTGTGAGAGAATGTGTGTATCATTTAGCGGGTCTCAGATTGCCGGCCTGCTGTGAGAGAATGTGTGTATCATTTAGCGGGTCTCAGATTGCCGGCCTGCTGTGAGAGAATGTGTGTATCATTTAGCGGGTCTCAGATTGCCGGCCTGCTGTGAGAGAATGTGTGTATCATTTAGCGGGTCTCAGATTGCCGGCCTGCTGTGAGAGAATGTGTGTATCATTTAGCGGGTCTCAGATTGCCGGCCTGCTGTGAGAGAATGTGTGTATCATTTAGCGGGTCTCAGATTGCCGGCCTGCTGTGAGAGAATGTGTGTATCATTTAGCGGGTCTCAGATTGCCGGCCTGCTGTGAGAGAATGTGTGTATCATTTAGCGGGTCTCAGATTGCCGGCCTGCTGTGAGAGAATGTGTGTATCATTTAGCGGGTCTCAGATTGCCGGCCTGCTGTGAGAGAATGTGTGTATCATTTAGCGGGTCTCAGATTGCCGGCCTGCTGTGAGAGAAGGTGTGTATCATTTAGCGGGTCTCAGATTGCCGGCCTGCTGTGAGAGAATGTGTGTATCATTAAGCGGGTCTCAGATTGCCGGCCTGCTGTGAGAGAATTGTATCATTTAGCGGGTCTCAGATTGCCGGCCTGCTGTGAGAGAATTGTATCATTAAGCGGTTCTCAGATTGCCGGCCTGCTGTGAGAGAATGTGTGTATCATTTAGCGGGTCTCAGATTGCCGGCCTGCTGTGAGAGAATTGTATCATTTAGCGGGTCTCAGATTGCCGGCCTGCTGTGAGAGAATTGTATCATTAAGCGGTTCTCAGATTGCCGGCCTGCTGTGAGAGAATGTGTGTATCATTTAGCGGGTCTCAGATTGCCGGCCTGCTGTGAGAGAATGTGTGTATCATTTAGCGGGTCTCAGATTGCCGGCCTGCTGTGAGAGAATTGTATCATTTAGCGGGTCTCAGATTGCCGGCCTGCTGTGAGAGAATGTGTGTATCATTTAGCGGGTCTCAGATTGCCGGCCTGCTGTGAGAGAATTGTATCATTTAGCGGGTCTCAGATTGCCGGCCTGCTGTGAGAGGATGTGTGTATCATTTAGCGGGTCTCAGATTGCCGGCCTGCTGTGAGAGAATTGTATCATTTAGCGGGTCTCAGATTGCCGGCCTGCTGTGAGAGAATGTGTGTATCATTAAGCGGGTCTCAGATTGCCGGCCTGCTGTGAGAGAATTGTATCATTTAGCGGGTCTCAGATTGCCGGCCTGCTGTGAGAGAATGTGTGTATCATTTAGCGGGTCTTAGATTGCCGGCCTGCTGTGAGAGAATTGTATCATTAAGCGGTTCTCAGATTGCCGGCCTGCTGTGAGAGAATGTGTGTATCATTTAGCGGGTCTCAGATTGCCGGCCTGCTGTGAGAGAATGTGTGTATCATTTAGTGGGTCTCAGATTGCCGGCCTGCTGTGAGAGAATGTGTGTATCATTTAGCAGGTCTCAGATGCCGGCCTGCTGTGAGAGAATGTGTGTATCATTTAGTGGGTCTCAGATTGCCGGCCTGCTGTGAGAGAATGTGTGTATCATTTAGCAGGTCTCAGATGCCGGCCTGCTGTGAGAGAATGTGTGTATCATTTAGCGGGTCTCAGATTGCCGGCCTGCTGTGAGAGAATTGTATCATTTAGCGGGTCTCAGATTGCCGGCCTGCTGTGAGAGAATGTGTGTATCATTTAGCGGGTCTCAGATTGCCGGCCTGCTGTGAGAGAATGTGTGTATCATTTAGCGGGTCTCAGATTGCCGGCCTGCTGTGAGAGAATGTGTGTATCATTTAGCGGGTCTCAGATTGCCGGCCTGCTGTGAGAGAATGTGTGTATCATTTAGCGGGTCTCAGATTGCCGGCCTGCTGTGAGAGAATGTGTGTATCATTTAGCGGGTCTCAGATTGCCGGCCTGCTGTGAGAGAATTGTATCATTTAGCGGGTCTCAGATTGCCGGCCTGCTGTGAGAGAATGTGTGTATCATTTAGCGGGTCTCAGATTGCCGGCCTGCTGTGAGAGAATGTGTGTATCATTTAGCGGGTCTCAGATTGCCGGCCTGCTGTGAGAGAATGTGTGTATCATTTAGCGGGTCTCAGATTGCCGGCCTGCTGTGAGAGAATGTGTGTATCATTTAGCGGGTCTCAGATTGCCGGCCTGCTGTGAGAGAATGTGTGTATCATTTAGCGGGTCTTAGATTGCCGGCCTGCTGTGAGAGAATGTGTGTATCATTTAGCGGGTCTCAGATTGCCGGCCTGCTGTGAGAGAATGTGTGTATCATTTAGCGGGTCTCAGATTGCCGGCCTGCTGTAAGAGAATGTGTGTATCATTTAGCGGGTCTTAGATTGCCGGCCTGCTGTGAGAGAATGTGTGTATCATTTAGCGGGTCTCAGATTGCCGGCCTGCTGTGAGAGAATGTGTGTATCATTTAGCGGGTCTCAGATTGCCGGCCTGCTGTGAGAGAATGTGTGTATCATTTAGCGGGTCTCAGATTGCCGGCCTGCTGTGAGAGAATGTGTGTATCATTTAGCGGGTCTCAGATTGCCGGCCTGCTGTGAGAAAATGTGTGTATCATTTAGCGGGTCTCAGATTGCCGGCCTGCTGTGAGAGAATGTGTGTATCATTTAGCGGGTCTCAGATTGCCGGCCTGCTGTGAGAGAATGTGTGTATCATTTAGCGGGTCTCAGATTGCCGGCCTGCTGTGAGAGAATGTGTGTATCATTTAGCGGTTCTCAGATTACCGGCCTGCTGTGAGAGAATTGTATCATTTAGCGGGTCTCAGATTGCCGGCCTGCTGTGAGAGAATGTGTGTATCATTTAGCGGGTCTCAGATTGCCGGCCTGCTGTGAGAGAATGTGTGTATCATTTAGCGGGTCTCAGATTGCCGGCCTGCTGTGAGAGAATGTGTGTATCATTTAGCGGGTCTCAGATTGCCGGCCTGCTGTGAGAGAATGTGTGTATCATTTAGCGGGTCTCAGATTGCCGGCCTGCTGTGAGAGAATTGTATCATTTAGCGGGTCTCAGATTGCCGGCCTGCTGTGAGAGAATTGTATCATTTAGCGGGTCTCAGATTGCCGGCCTGCTGTGAGAGAATGTATGTATCATTTAGCGGGTCTCAGATTGCCGGCCTGCTGTGAGAGAATTGTATCATTTAGCGGGTCTCAGATTGCCGGCCTGCTGTGAGAGAATGTGTGTATCATTTAGCGGGTCTCAGATTGCCGGCCTGCTGTGAGAGAATTGTATCATTTAGCGGGTCTCAGATTGCCGGCCTGCTGTGAGAGAATTGTATCATTGAGCGGGTCTCAGATTGCCGGCCTGCTGTGAGAGAATGTGTGTATCATTTAGCGGGTCTCAGATTGCCGGCCTGCTGTGAGAGAATTGTATCATTTAGCGGGTCTCAGATTGCCGGCCTGCTGTGAGAGAATGTGTGTATCATTTAGCGGGTCTCAGATTGCCGGCCTGCTGTGAGAGAATTGTATCATTTAGCGGGTCTCAGATTGCCGGCCTGCTGTGAGAGAATGTGTGTATCATTTAGCGGGTCTCAGATTGCCGGCCTGCTGTGAGAGAATTGTATCATTTAGCGGGTCTCAGATTGCCGGCCTGCTGTGAGAGAATGTGTGTATCATTTAGCGGGTCTCAGATTGCCGGCCTGCTGTGAGAGAATTGTATCATTAAGCGGGTCTCAGATTGCCGGCCTGCTGTGAGAGAATGTGTGTATCATTTAGCGGGTCTCAGATTGCCGGCCTGCTGTGAGAGAATTGTATCATTTAGCGGGTCTCAGATTGCCGGCCTGCTGTAAGAGAATTGTATCATTTAGCGGGTCAGATTGCCGGCCTGCTGTGAGAGAATGTGTGTATCATTTAGCGGGTCTCAGATTGCCGGCCTGCTGTAAGAGAATGTGGGTATCATTTAGCGGGTCTCAGATTGCCGGCCTGCTGTGAGAGAATTGTATCATTTAGCGGGTCTCAGATTGCCGGCCTGCTGTGAGAGAATGTGTGTATCATTTAGCGGGTCTCAGATTGCCGGCCTGCTGTGAGAGAATGTGTGTATCATTTAGCGGGTCTCAGATTGCCGGCCTGCTGTAAGAGAATTGTATCATTTAGCGGGTCTCAGATTGCCGGCCTGCTGTGAGAGAATGTGTGTATCATTAAGCGGGTCTCAGATTGCCGGCCTGCTGTGAGAGAATTGTATCATTTAGCGGGTCTCAGATTGCCGGCCTGCTGTGAGAGAATGTGTGTATCATTTAGTGGGTCTCAGATTGCCGGCCTGCTGTGAGAGAATGTGTGTATCATTTAGCGGGTCAGATTGCCGGCCTGCTGTGAGAGAATTGTATCATTTAGCGGGTCTCAGATTGCCGGCCTGCTGTAAGAGAATGTGTGTATCATTAAGCGGGTCTCAGATTGCCGGCCTGCTGTGAGAGAATGTGTGTATCATTTAGCGGGTCAGATTGCCGGCCTGCTGTGAGAGAATGTGTGTATCATTTAGCGGGTCTCAGATTGCCGGCCTGCTGTGAGAGAATGTGTGTATCATTTAGCGGGTCAGATTGCCGGCCTGCTGTGAGAGAATGTGTGTATCTTTTAGCGGGTCTCAGATTGCCGGCCTGCTGTGAGAGAATGTGTGTATCATTAAGCGGGTCTCAGATTGCCGGCCTGCTGTAAGAGAATGTGGGTATCATTTAGCGGGTCTCAGATTGCCGGCCTGCTGTGAGAGAATGTGTGTATCATTTAGCGGGTCTCAGATTGCCGGCCTGCTGTGAGAGAATGTGTGTATCATTTAGCGGGTCTCAGATTGCCGGCCTGCTGTGAGAGAATTGTATCATTTAGCGGGTCAGATTGCCGGCCTGCTGTGAGAGAATGTGTGTATCATTTAGCGGGTCTCAGATTGCCGGCCTGCTGTAAGAGAATGTGGGTATCATTTAGCGGGTCTCAGATTGCCGGCCTGCTGTGAGAGAATTGTATCATTTAGCGGGTCTCAGATTGCCGGCCTGCTGTAAGAGAATTGTATCATTTAGCGGGTCTCAGATTGCCGGCCTGCTGTGAGAGAATGTGTGTATCATTTAGCGGGTCTCAGATTGCCGGCCTGCTGTGAGAGAATGTGTGTATCATTTAGCGGGTCTCAGATTGCCGGCCTGCTGTGAGAGAATGTGTGTATCATTTAGCGGGTCTCAGATTGCCGGCCTGCTGTGAGAGAATTGTATCATTTAGCGGGTCAGATTGCCGGCCTGCTGTGAGAGAATGTGTGTATCATTTAGCGGGTCTCAGATTGCCGGCCTGCTGTGAGAGAATGTGTGTATCATTTAGCGGGTCTCAGATTGCCGGCCTGCTGTGAGAGAATGTGTGTATCATTTAGCGGGTCTCAGATTGCCGGCCTGCTGTGAGAGAATGTGTGTATCATTTAGCGGGTCTCAGATTGCCGGCCTGCTGTGAGAGAATGTGTGTATCATTTAGCGGGTCTCAGATTGCCGGCCTGCTGTGAGAGAATGTGTGTATCATTTAGCGGGTCTCAGATTGCCGGCCTGCTGTGAGAGAATTGTATCATTTAGCGGGTCTCAGATTGCCGGCCTGCTGTGAGAGAATGTGTGTATCATTTAGCGGGTCTCAGATTGCCGGCCTGCTGTGAGAGAATGTGTGTATCATTTAGCGGGTCTCAGATTGCCGGCCTGCTGTGAGAGAATGTGTGTATCATTTAGCGGGTCTCAGATTGCCGGCCTGCTGTGAGAGAATGTGTGTATCATTTAGCGGGTCTCAGATTGCCGGCCTGCTGTGAGAGAATGTGTGTATCATTTAGCGGGTCTCAGATTGCCGGCCTGCTGTGAGAGAATGTGTGTATCATTTAGCGGTTCTCAGATTACCGGCCTGCTGTGAGAGAATTGTATCATTTAGCGGGTCTCAGATTGCCGGCCTGCTGTGAGAGAATGTGTGTATCATTTAGCGGGTCTCAGATTGCCGGCCTGCTGGGAGAGAATGTGTGTATCGTTTAGCGGGTCTCAGATTGCCGGCCTGCTGTGAGAGAATGTGTGTATCATTTAGCGGGTCTCAGATTGCCGGCCTGCTGTGAGAGAATGTGTGTATCATTTAGCGGGTCTCAGATTGCCGGCCTGCTGTGAGAGAATTGTATCATTTAGCGGGTCTCAGATTGCCGGCCTGCTGTGAGAGAATTTGTATCTTTTAGCGGGTCTCAGATTGCCGGCCTGCTGTGAGAGAATGTGTGTATCATTTAGCGGGTCTCAGATTGCCGGCCTGCTGTGAGAGAATTGTATCATTTAGCGGGTCTCAGATTGCCGGCCTGCTGTGAGAGAATGTGTGTATCATTTAGCGGGTCTCAGATTGCCGGCCTGCTGTGAGAGAATTGTATCATTTAGCGGGTCTCAGATTGCCGGCCTGCTGTGAGAGAATGGTATCATTTAGCGGGTCTCAGATTGCCGGCCTGCTGTGAGAGAATGTGTGTATCATTTAGCGGGTCTCAGATTGCCGGCCTGCTGTGAGAGAATTGTATCATTTAGCGGGTCTCAGATTGCCGGCCTGCTGTGAGAGAATATGTGTATCATTTAGCGGGTCTCAGATTGCCGGCCTGCTGTGAGAGAATTGTATTATTTAGCGGGTCTAAGATTGCCGGCCTGCTGTGAGAGAATGTGTGTATCATTTAGCGGGTCTCAGATTGCCGGCCTGCTGTGAGAGAATTGTATCATTTAGCGGGTCTCAGATTGCCGGCCTGCTGTGAGAGAATGTGTGTATCATTTAGCGGGTCTCAGATTGCCGGCCTGCTGTGAGAGAATTGTATCATTTAGCGGGTCTCAGATTGCCGGCCTGCTGTGAGAGAATGTGTGTATCATTTAGCGGGTCTCAGATTGCAGGCCTGCTGTGAGAGAATTGTATCATTTAGCGGGTCTCAGATTGCCGGCCTGCTGTAAGAGAATTGTATCATTTAGCGGGTCTCAGATTGCCGGCCTGCTGTGAGAGAATGTGTGTATCATTTAGCGGGTCTCAGATTGCCGGCCTGCTGTGAGAGAATGTGTGTATCATTAAGCGGGTCTCAGATTGCCGGCCTGCTGTGAGAGAATGTGTGTATCATTTAGCGGGTCTCAGATTGCCGGCCTGCTGTGAGAGAATTGTATCATTTAGCGGGTCTCAGATTGCCGGCCTGCTGTGAGAGAATGTGTGTATCATTTAGCGGGTCAGATTGCCGGCCTGCTGTGAGAGAATGTGTGTATCATTTAGCGGGTCTCAGATTGCCGGCCTGCTGTGAGAGAATGTGTGTATCATTTAGCGGGTCTCAGATTGCCGGCCTGCTGTGAGAGAATGTGTGTATCATTTAGCGGGTCAGATTGCCGGCCTGCTGTGAGAGAATGTGTGTATCATTTAGCGGGTCTCAGATTGCCGGCCTGCTGTAAGAGAATGTGGGTATCATTTAGCGGGTCTCAGATTGCCGGCCTGCTGTGAGAGAATTGTATCATTTAGCGGGTCTCAGATTGCCGGCCTGCTGTAAGAGAATTGTATCATTTAGCGGGTCTCAGATTGCCGGCCTGCTGTGAGAGAATGTGTGTATCATTTAGCGGGTCTCAGATTGCCGGCCTGCTGTGAGAGAATGTGTGTATCATTTAGCGGGTCTCAGATTGCCGGCCTGCTGTGAGAGAATGTGTGTATCATTTAGCGGGTCTCAGATTGCCGGCCTGCTGTGAGAGAATTGTATCATTTAGCGGGTCAGATTGCCGGCCTGCTGTGAGAGAATGTGTGTATCATTTAGCGGGTCTCAGATTGCCGGCCTGCTGTGAGAGAATGTGTGTATCATTTAGCGGGTCTCAGATTGCCGGCCTGCTGTGAGAGAATTGTATCATTTAGCGGGTCTCAGATTGCCGGCCTGCTGTGAGAGAATGTGTGTATCATTTAGCGGGTCTCAGATTGCCGGCCTGCTGTAAGAGAATGTGTGTATCATTTAGCGGGTCTCAGATTGCCGGCCTGCTGTGAGAGAATGTGTGTATCATTTAGCGGGTCTCAGATTGCCGGCCTGCTGTAAGAGAATGTGTGTATCATTTCGCGGGTCTCAGATTGCCGGCCTGCTGTGAGAGAATGTGTGTATCATTTAGCGGGTCTCAGATTGCCGGCCTGCTGTGAGAGAATGTGTGTATCATTTAGCGGGTCTCAGATTGCCGGCCTGCTGTGAGAGAATGTGTGTATCATTTAGCGGGTCTCAGATTGCCGGCCTGCTGTGAGAGAATGTGTGTATCATTTAGCGGGTCTCAGATTGCCGGCCTGCTGTTAGAGAATGTGTGTATCATTTAGCGGGTCTCAGATTGCCGGCCTGCTGTGAGAGAATTGTATCATTTAGCGGGTCTCTGATTGCCGGCCTGCTGTGAGAGAATGTGTGTATCATTTAGCGGGTCTCAGATTGCCGGCCTGCTGTGAGAGAATGTGTGTATCATTTAGCGGGTCTCTGATTGCCGGCCTGCTGTGAGAGAATGTGTGTATCATTTAGCGGGTCTCAGATTGCCGGTCTGCTGTGAGAGAATGTGTATATCATTTAGCGGGTCTCAGATTGCCGGCCTGCTGTAAGAGAATGTGTGTATCATTTAGCGGGTCTCAGATTGCCGGCCTGCTGTGAGAGAATGTGTGTATCATTTAGCAGGTCTCAGATTGCCGGCCTGCTGTGAGAGAATTGTATCATTTAGCGGGTCTCAGATTGCCGGCCTGCTGTGAGAGAATGTGTGTATCATTTAGCGGGTCTCAGATTGCCGGCCTGCTGTGAGAGAATGTGTGTATCATTTAGCGGGTCTCAGATTGCCGGCCTGCTGTGAGAGAATGTGTGTATCATTTAGCGGGTCTCAGATTGCCGGCCTGCTGTGAGAGAATGTGTGTATCATTTAGCGGGTCTCAGATTGCCGGCCTGCTGTGAGAGAATGTGTGTATCATTTAGCGGGTCTCAGATTGCCGGCCTGCTGTGAGAGAATGTGTGTATCATTTAGCGGGTCTCAGATTGCCGGCCTGCTGTGAGAGAATGTGTGTATCATTTAGCGGGTCTCAGATTGCCGGCCTGCTGTGAGAGAATGTGTGTATCATTTAGCGGGTCTCAGATTGCCGGCCTGCTGTGAGAGAATGTGTGTATCATTTAGCCGGTCTCAGATTGCCGGCCTGCTGTGAGAGAATGTGTGTATCATTTAGCGGGTCTCAGATTGCCGGCCTGCTGTGAGAGAATGTGTGTATCATTTAGCGGGTCTCAGATTGCCGGCCTGCTGTGAGAGAATGTGTGTATCATTTAGCGGGTCTCAGATTGCCGGCCTGCTGTGAGAGAATGTGTGTATCATTTAGCGGGTCTCAGATTGCCGGCCTGCTGTGAGAGAATGTGTGTATCATTTAGCGGGTCTCAGATTGCCGGCCTGCTGTGAGAGAATGTGTGTATCATTTAGCGGGTCTCAGATTGCCGGCCTGCTGTGAGAGAATGTGTGTATCATTTAGCGGGTCTCAGATTGCCGGCCTGCTGTGAGAGAATGTGTGTATCATTTAGCGGGTCTCAGATTGCCGGCCTGCTGTGAGAGAATGTGTGTATCATTTAGCGGGTCTCAGATTGCCGGCCTGCTGTGAGAGAATGTGTGTATCATTTAGCGGGTCTCAGATTGCCGGCCTGCTGTGAGAGAATGTGTGTATCATTTAGCGGGTCTCAGATTGCCGGCCTGCTGTGAGAGAATGTGTGTATCATTTAGCGGGTCTCAGATTGCCGGCCTGCTGTGAGAGAATGTGTGTATCATTTAGCGGGTCTCAGATTGCCGGCCTGCTGTGAGAGAATGTGTGTATCATTTAGCGGGTCTCAGATTGCCGGCCTGCTGTGAGAGAATGTGTGTATCATTTAGCGGGTCTCAGATTGCCGGCCTGCTGTGAAAGAATTGTATCATTTTGAAAAGTAATGTTTCTACATTTTTTCTCTTGGGTGCAATAAATAGTGTTGAATGGTTAGTCGGTAGAAATGCGATGTAATCATGTAATCATTCAATTGATGGTTATCACTTATATCATATTATATTTTGTCTTCATTAGTAAAGTTGTACTTCTAGACAGCGTTGGTCACTCAATACTCATCCTGTAATAGTATATAATGACTAAGTAATAAACATTATTTTTATGATTATTTGCTCAGTAATTGTGATGATAAACACTTTTTTTACATGTTGTAGTTGTCACGATTTCCTGATTGCGATTGCAATCCCGATACCACGCTAAATATAAAGTTAACGACATAATATATTCTATAATATATACATAAATCAATTATCATCTTTCCAACATAATTGTCAGGTATAAGGCGGTGTTGCCACCAATACTATAAATAGGGCATAAATTAAATAAATGCCAGCCAGCCTGCCAAGCTTAGTTTAGCACATTTTTTAAATAAGTAATTAATATATTAATCTGATTAAATTATCATTATTATTATTATTTTATTGAATGTATCACAATCATACAATCTTGGTCAAAACCAAAAAAAATGTCAAGTATTTCCATGTGTCTACCTTATTAAACTTCACTAATCACATGTTACTATAGTTTAAACACTCATCAATCTCGGTCAAAGCCGGTGTTTACATGTTATACGGACAATACAGATGTAATGTCAAGTATTTCCATGAGGTACCTTGTTCAACTTCAGTCGTTACTGTCTTATTAGTACTTGTTCATAGTATACACGCAAATAAGATCATATCATTATGCAGTGTATACTATACACTGCATAATGATATGATCTTATTTGCGTTGTCTTCGTGTGTGTCTTCTTTGCGTCGTGTTACTGTGTGTACGGTCGTGGCCGATTTCTCGATGCCATCCTAGTAATTCTACTCTATTATTATTTATTATTATTTATTATAATAATAATAATTATTATTATTATTATTATTATTATTATTATTATTATTATTATTATTATTAATATTATTATTATTATTATTATTATTATTATTATTATTATTATTATTATTATTATTATTATTATTATTATTATTATTTATTATTGTGTGTCGTGGGCGTGTACCCGGGTTCGAACCCCATCCGGCCACCCGCGTCGCTTGTCCAGCTATGAGAGGGGGGGGGGGGCGTGGTCAGATTGATATTCACCCCTATCCCTGTAGGCTGAGGTTTAGCGAGGCGAGTGAGCAACGCAACCAAACCAAACACAGCCAGGGCAGGTGGCTTCTCACGCTATAACATTTAGCAGGTGAGGCCCCAACCCAGTCTAGTTCCCACGACGTTCGAATCACAGCTGCTGTGCAAGCAAACCTTGCGTAATAAGCGGCAGCGGCAGAAGAAGAAAATCATCCATCCCGTACGGGAATGGAAAGTTTATGTCCCATTAGCAGCGAGATGATTTCGAGTTTTTTTCATTTGTCCATTGTTGGAGTGGAGGACAGTTGCCAGTTGGTGTTTGTTGACATGTTGTAGTTGTGACGGGTAAGAACTGTTACCCCGCGCGGAAGGCAAAACTTTCTCCTACGCTTTGTGACCATTCATATACGAAAAGTATCAAACTCTAAGTAATTTCTTCCTGCTGATACTATAATTCTTGCTCCATTGTATATAGGTACATACATTAGGAAACATAAGTTAAAAATATATGAACATACGGTAAATTTCAGGCTCTATTCACAAAATGCGCGTGAAGGCCAAATTGTGTGCAAACATGGCACGTTTGTTTACTTTCGTCTGGTAATTTTCGTTGTAGAAATGTTTCAGGTCGCGTTTTGTTGAAATTAAGTTGTTCTCTGACATTAGTACTGTGACATTCTAAACTAAGAAGTAAGAACCAACCTCCAAGAAAGTCTATTGTCTTGACTTCGTAAACTTTGTTGTGGGATAAACTCCCATTGTGTGGTAAGCATAGCCTATTCACCGATAAAAGAAGTTTAGAAAATTAGCGGTAAAATAGGAGACCGTAATTCGGGAGCCGGTTCGATTCCGCCTACCGGCAATCTTGACTGAAGGATTTTTCCGAGGTCTTCCTCAGTAGAATTTCTATCTATAAGCAAGCTAAGTATGGTACACAGTGTAGACTAGGTATCTCTCGATAACTGAAATCTTATGTGAATCAGCCTATAGGAGAATCGTCGTACTTTGACATGTTGGTAACGAGTAAAAAATAACGACGTAACTTTCGTTTTCCTCGACGTTTGCAATACAAGCTAATTGCGTATTGTTTGTACGTACGGCATCACAGTTTATGGGCTTGCCAAGACAAGTCTGCCGCGCCGCGGCTGTGTGTACCTAGGACGAGTCACTATTTATTTGCATTTGCTAATATACTTGTTGGAACAAATTGTATTCATTACAGATAGCGGGTATTTCGTAAGAGGATTGCTGCCTTAAAACTCGCTCGCTATCTGATCGTCGTAAATCAATGGCCTAATTATCTTTCATTCATACCGAAAACATCCAGTTTATATTCGTTATTTTTTATTTTTTTTAAGTCGTAACGTGGTCTGATGACTAGAACATAGTGTAGCGTTTTTATAGAATACAAATTATACTTTGAACTATGAGATTGTATTGTAATGAATAAGACTTCAGCTGTCATTTATGAAATCAGGTTTCACAATCGAAGAGGCTTCAGTTTCGCGGGATGTGCGTGTATGTAATTTTAATTTTAACGGAAAGAATAGTGTAGTAATATAGAACAGAATATGTAGTAATAATAGTGTAGTAATAATGAAGTAATATATCATGGCAAACCATTACAATTCAATTCCGAAACCTTGATCAAGTAATATACCCCCTCTACATTTTCTTGTTCGTTTAGTTTAGCGCACTCAAAGTAGAGTGTAGACGATTTCGTTGTGTTCGGCTCATGACTTTATAAATTTTTTAAAAACATGTCATATACACATTCAAATTTCGAAGGGGCTAATGCCTACCCCGTCAATCCCCACTGTAACGCAACAATACAGGGTGGGTCTAACTTACATATCTAAACATAATGACATGTCAGAGTTTAACAGCGATTTTTTTTTAGATAAGTGATGGAGTGAAGTGTTGTACCTAATAGTCAGTTTAAAGCTATATATATTTTTTTTCATTCTTGGGAAGAAAATTGTTTACCAAAGAAAAAGGAAACCCACAATTTCGTTCCTTGTCACACTTCAATCATTATTATTATACCTGTTGTCTTAAGACCCATAACAGTTATTATAGGTAATGAATGCCTTTGTTACACTTTAATATCGTAAATGCTATACCTTAGATTTTGATGGCTCGAATACGTTCTCAAAATGACCACAGGTGTAAAGTTAACAAGTAGATAGAACTGCTAAGCAACCAGCAACCTCCTTGTAAACGCCATTGTAGATTTAAAAAATAAAACTGTTTATTTTTTAACTAACTAACTCATCATTGCTATAATTTAATCTACTCAACTGATTTTTAAATGGCCGAAAGGTCTTGTATGCAGATAAAATAAAAGACAACTTAAATAAATCATAGCGAATTACTTTATTAGATAATTTCCAAGGTCTAAATCAGTAAAACGAAACAAAGATTGGCATCGGCCGTTTTAGCACGCAGACAGGCAGGCAGGCAGGCAGGCAGGCCGTCAATTAGAGCTTGTAATGTGATGCAAGCTTTACGCACCGAGTATTTAAAGTGCCACCATCTGCCTTGCCTATCCGCAGGTGACTTCAAGAAAACGCTCTTTCGAGTGTATCCACCATTTCCGTTCCGTTCCGTACGTCTTGCATGTCTTAGAGAGACAAAACCAAACCAAATCTGTGACTATCGAAACCGGAAACACGTCACGGATTGAGGATCACACCCCTATTACACAGGTGTGCTCTAGTCTAGGATGCGTTCCACTCCCACGTCCGCCTTATGTTCAGCTACACCTGGGAAACACATCACACATGTCTTGAAACTGACTGACGGTTTGAATCAAAACGTTCGTTCAAAACAGCGGAGTCTAAGGGGGATTAACTCCCCCCCCACCTGCATAAAAAACCGAGTGTGTGAGAGAGAACGAGGGTACGAATTCTACTATTTTTACATGATTGTATATTTTATCAACAGTGATCGAATAGTCCTACCAATTTCTTGAAATTCTTGAGTTTCTATTTTGAAGAAAACAATCGCCTTTGGCTGAAAGGTCTTCAGTGGGTGGCACTTTCGCCCCACACACCTACCTGACCTGACCAATATCAAATGTTTAACAGTTTAATGAAATACTTGATACAAAGCTCGAGCCTCAGGAGGTGGAAATTAGTGTAATTGGTTTTCCAAGTGCTGGAAAAATATCTTTGGAACTTATGGAGGGCCGAGGGCGATTTCCTAAGCTGATCGGGCCCCTATTAGTAGCGGTTGAGGCTTCGGTCTGAAAGCCTCATCCCTTTGATAGACAGGAAGAAGCGTTGTAGATAAACAAATAACCGTCCTAATTTACCAATCTTCGCTTATATCGAGTCCAGTGGCAGGTATTTGTTGTATAAATAAATGGCAATTTTTAATTTTCATTTCCACAAAAGCGGAAAATAAGCAGTGAAAATAATTCGAAATTCAATTTTAAATTGTGTATTTTTCCTTTCGATATTTTTAGAAATTTTGATACAGGGATTTTGCTGTGCATTAGTAGTTTACAATAAAAATTCAGTTTCAGCACTGAAAGGCAGGTACTTGTAAAAAAAAAAAAAAAATTCAAATCGGTGATTTCGTAGTACAAATAAAATAAGCCAACTGCATTTCAAATTTAAGCGTTGGAGTTTTTTTTTTTTTTTTTTTTACCACAAACACCTGCCTCTACTTATACCCTTCACATCGCAGCTATGCAAATATATCACATGCGTGTAAGTAAATAGTTTTAACACTCATACACAAACTTCACACACGTGTTAAAAGAAATTAAATCCCACCCAAGAATCCTATCCGATTCTCGGAAACGCTAAGATAGGTGTGCACTGAAATGAAATGAAATGAAATCCGATCCCCTGACAAACAAAGGTGTTACACATGAAGGCTTACATATGCCGGTTGGCTCCTCAAGGCTGACGAGAGACGAACCATACTTCCTTCAAGTCAGGAGCATCGGTCATTATTTCAGATTGAATTAATGCAGATGTTTTGATAGGCGCGCCACCTGTTAGGCCTAAACGCCGTCAACAAGAAATCCGCTTTTGCTTGTGGGGTTCTTGATTTCATGCTCAATGGCATACAAGTCAAGGTAATGGGCATGCGGCCGTTTGTTTTAAGCTAAACCATGCGTGCATCGCCCTCCATGCGTTTACTAACTAATTACTACACTTTTCTGTACAGCCCTCCATGCGTCTAGTAACTAATTACTTCCACTAAATGCAGTGGTTGGATTGGATTTTCGCTTTTTGGTGGAAGGGGAGGAGGGGGGAGGGGGTTTGGTCTGAATGTCACTTCTATTAAAACGAAGTGAATACATCTGATTGAAGGATATTTACTTGAAGATTGGACATTTAAAACGGTGAATGCAAGTAAAATAAGTATATGTGGCGTTGTGAACTACAGAGTGGACGAGACATGAGTGCATGATTGCCTTTATGTTGCGTTTCAGAAATAATAGCAGTCGAAGAAAAGTTGAACTGTGAATCGAACGACATTCCGAAAAAACTTTGCAACAATCGACTGCAAACAAACATGACCGTTGTGGCCCTTATTATGTCCACCGTGCATAATAGATAAACACAAGTCGTTCCACAGCAACCTTGTGGATGCTGACGTCATAGATGAGTCAGGCATTGGCCAACCAAATGTCAGTATTTGAAAAAGCCACTCTCTGATTGATTCCAACTCACTTATCTATGTCGTCAACATCTTCCATGTTTGTGTGCGGAGAAAAAATTCGTTACAAGTTTCTCGAGTTCTGATATGTTGAAATACTGTTATATCAAAACGGGAAAACTACACCGATCATTTGAGAACACAATCTGGTCCTGGTCTCATGGAAACCTGAGCTTACTAGAGAACCTGATCTTGGATTAGACCGGCTGATCCCATCACTAATCTTGTGGTCGGTGAAACAGGTGGGATCAGTAGAGCACTGACGTTGTATTTTTTATATAAATAATAGTGAGTAGATTTCCATTGCCAATAAATTTGTACTGGCACATTTCACTTTTTTGTTTTTTTAATAATGCAGAAAATACATTGCTTCGCTGCAAAGTGAAAAGCAGAGCAGAACAGTGTTCTTTGCTGCTAGTGACGGAACTCACTATGGGTTTATTAATTTTTACACCATTAAAGAGGCGGGTTCTTATTTTTTGCAACTCTCTATTGCATTGCACTAGTGGGTCATGTCAATAAAGATCAAATCAATCAATCAATCTAACTGTGACAAGATGGGGAGGGGAGGGGGGGAGTCAGTTTGGTCCATTATTGTGGAACATCATATAATTATGTGGACAGCCCAATCGCATTGTTTCGAATGCGGGGGTGTAAGCACATGGTCTAAATGCTGGGTACATCAGCTATGAAGGTTTCCAAGAAAGATAAATAAGATGTGGATCTAGAGTGTGAAAACGATCCAACTTCCTAAAACAAGAACGAGGTTGTCATTCCTGTTTTTGCTGCACGGGCTGTTGCAGTCATGTGCTTTAACACGAGAGGGGGGTGGGGGGGTCTAAGGTCTAACTTTAAATGCCCGTATAAATAAAGGCAGATGAATACGATGCGGTTTTTAGCGGGCGGAAATAGGCAACGTTCAGACAGAGTTGTTTTCAGATTGTTTTGTAAATTGCAAAATGGATAAACTCGACGTCTTTGAAAGTATCAAGAAGCGCGTTCACACTTTCTTGCGGATCGCGAGCTGTGGCGAGCCCGGTGTGGACAGAGCTGAGAGCTCGCAAGCTGCTCGCGGGCTGTTGGCGAGCCCGGTGTGGACAGAGCTGAGAGCTCGCAAGCTGCTCGCGGGCTGTTGGCGAGCCCGGTGTGGACAGAGCTGAGAGCTCGCAAGCTGCTCGCGGGCTGTTGGCGAGCCCGGTGTGGACAGAGCTGAGAGCTCGCAAGCTGCTCGCGGGCTGTTGGCGAGCCCGGTGTGGACAGAGCTGAGAGCTCGCAAGCTACTCGCGGGCTGTTGGCGAGCCCGGTGTGGACAGAGCTGAGAGCTCGCAAGCTGCTCGCGGGCTGTTGGCGAGCCCGGTGTGGACAGAGCTGAGAGCTCGCAAGCTGCTCGCGAGCTGTTGGCGAGCCCGGTGTGGACAGAGCTGAGAGCTCGCAAGCTGCTCGCGGGCTGTTGGCGAGCCCGGTGTGGACAGAGCTGAGAGCTCGCAAGCTGCTCGCGGGCTGTTGGCGAGCCCGGTGTGGACAGAGCTGAGAGCTCGCAAGCTGCTCGCGGGCTGTTGGCGAGCCCGGTGTGGACAGAGCTGAGAGCTCGCAAGCTGCTCGCGGGCTGTTGGCGAGCCCGGTGTGGACAGAGCTGAGAGCTCGCAAGCTGCTCGCGGGCTGTTGGCGAGCCCGGTGTGGACAGAGCTGAGAGCTCGCAAGCTGCTCGCGGGCTGTTGGCGAGCCCGGTGTGGACAGAGCTGAGAGCTCGCAAGCTGCTCGCGGGCTGTTGGCGAGCCCGGTGTGGACAGAGCTGAGAGCTCGCAAGCTGCTCGCGCGCTCCGACAAAGTAAAGCCGATGGTCCCCTATGAGTAGGCTACGAGCCGGTACCAAGCTTCCCCTCTTCCATTCCTCATCACAATTTATCAATCACAATTATATAGTCTATTAAATTTGGGACCTCGGTCCTGTTGCAGATATACAAAACATAACATAAAAATACGAATTACAAGAAAAAGAACGTATAAAATGACTCATTACAAGGGATCGTTACACCAGAAGAAATAGACCGGAAAATATTAGTTATTTTTGGATTAGACCAATACCGAAGGGCTCGTGCTAAGGCGATTTGAATGAAGGATTCAGATATGGGAACAGATGAAATAAATACATTACATACTATTTGTTGACATATTTCTATTTGCCAAGAGTGCGCCCTGGCATCCAGCTGCCCGGTAGCGTCGCGTGCAGGTGTCCCTCATGGGCGTCGCGCCGAGCGTTGTGAACGTCGCGGCGCTCCTGTTCCCACCGCCGGCCGCGCACGTGGCAGCGGACAATACAGCCCCCGCCATATGGAGCACGTTAGGGCGCGCAGCGGGCATCTGGGCCCCGTATGACGCGGCCCCGTTCAAACATTCGTACGCGAGACACTTGACTTTCTTTCACTCTTCAGCTGTCATCTTCATTGTGTGAGGTCATCTATATCTCAACATGTATCCTCTCCACTCTACTTCAACGGAACTCATCCTGTATAGATATACAAGTAACATGCAACCCCCCCCCCCCCTCACCACCCAACAAGTAGAAAGAGGATGAAGTTGGAAGGTCCAGGGTTTGATTCTCTGATCGGGCTGGAGTTTTCAAGTGTATATGAGTATGATACAAAAAAAAAAAAAAAGAATTATGAAGAATGTAAAAAAAGCAAAAAAAAATGGTTAAAAATGAGTTATAATAACAGACGCTAAACAAATTTAGAAAACAATATTTAGAAAATTGCCCGTTCTAGACGGTTTATAGAGGTATAAATTGGTCTGTTATCCGGATAACCCTGTAACCCAGTAGTAGTACCCTTTCTGGTAAGCTTCTGTTAAAGCAAAATAATATATTGTCCCCCACTGAAAATCAGTTCTCGCAACTGAGTCGGTAGGCAATAAAATACATTGTTTGTTTGTAACGTGTCGTAAGACAAATAAGCCAACATCATCGCTCTACCACTGTGGTGTAACTCAATGTGTACGTGACAAGCAATGATGAGTAATGTCCACCAGTGAACGAGAAGCACGTGTGAATCTCGGACAAAGTCATCATCCGGCACTGTCGCTATCTGACTAACTGGTAGACACAGTCAAACTTGCATCACAGAAATGATGTATCGACAGACTCAAACACTGGAGTGAAAGTAAATGATGGACCTTATAAGAAATCTAGTTCTCTATGAGGATACGGTTTGCTTTTTGCTTTTTGTTATTGTTAAAGGTATGCTTTAAAAAATGCGTGTGTGTTCCTCAACTACAGCGAAAACTACGGTGTAAAGATACATTACTTGCTTATTTGTTTGCAATTACTGTTACCACCAAAAGTTCATGACGTGCCGACAGAGTAGCTCATTCTTTACACAAGATACTCTCATTCTAAAGACCACCGTTGTGGCCTTGCTGGCCACCTGTAATTTTGACTGAAGTTTTGCGCGAGTCATAGTGCAATGTGAATGCTGTAATTGAGTCCTATAATAAGACAGCCCTCAACTATAAGGCCCGGTTTTTCAATCGGTAAACGGGTCGTTAACGAGGCCGTTAGCTGACGGTCCGTAATCTGTAACCCAACAAACCCTATGCAGATAACGGACTGTCAGCTAACGGCCCCGTTAATGAGCGAATGAAAAACCGGGCCTAAGACACCCGAAGCGGAACACATCTATGGTAACGTTGTGAACCATACAGCAGGGATTTCTACACGACAACGTTATTTTTATACCTCAACATGTTTGATACTGTAAGTGTGACGTCACATTCTGATATCAGTCGTCTCCCAGACAACAATGTATGTACAGTCGTGGAGATATCCGCGACCTAGACCTGACCTGTGAGGTTCCCTCCATGTCTGTCTAGCAGGGAAGGAACCACGGTACGATAATTTCGATAAACTTATCGCGTGTAGTCTTTCGGGGTAGACCACGAGAAGTGTGGTGGAGGAGGAGCAAAGCAGGGGTTATCACAGAAGCGAGAGGCTAAATAACAGCTGCGCTCCGAACTGCGATAAAGAAAATATTATGTTTACTTGTGACACAATTAATTATAGACTTTGTTGGAGCCACGAGGGAGTATAAAAAAATCTTCCATAATGACTGACCCCAAAGTGTTGCAGTTATCTGATTTAGAACCTAAACAGTGTCAAACGTGTATAAGGGAATATATATAACCCCGCATTTTGAACATGGCCATTGGCACGACACAATTTGGTGTTATAAGATACATACATTTCGTTTTCAATGTTGTCAAATTTAGAGCGTCGAAACGCCTAAACGCTGCCTTCAGAATCGTTATAGCACAATGCAAACTATAGTTTCCCATGGAATTTTATTAGCCGAGTGACATATTATGACTCTCGTAATGTAATCGTTGTTCACTTTTGAGAGTGAGAGTTTTCCATCGTTCGTACCAGTCACTGGATTGGTTTGAAACAGCTCTCCGCATGGTCTGTCTTGTGTATGTTTTCTTCCACTTTCCTACATTCTTTAGTGTATTCCGTCGTGTTTTAAAATATGCCTATAACTAAACAATCCCTCCGTTCCTTCACTCACTGAAGGGGTAGTTATTATTGAAAATAAAGTTAAAACAGGAAAGATTGATGGTTTCAGATGAAGTCCCTTTTACACTGGACAATTAGACCGTCGTGTAGAAGTGATCAAACCTATACCAAGGACCTTGCGTGATTCGTTTGCATCACTTCTACACGGGTAGTACGTTAATTAATAGGCCCAAATTAATTTTCCAATGTACAAGGGTCATACTCATAACATATCTAAATAATTTCAATGAAAGCACCCAAACAAAAAACATATTCTAACACAATCAACGTATCTTCGTTATAGTTTTCCTCGTATACCACGTAAAAAAAAAACTCGTTTCCTTGCACTAATATCACAAACCATCCACTTCTTATACTTTCTCTCCGAAGAATTAGCTCTGTCAACCCATCCGTTAATCTAGATTAACGCGATCGACTAATTAATTAATCCGTCCATTCTAGCTCTCCGTTAATGAACTCGTCCGATGTCGCACTCGTAATGACGTCACTATTGTTCTGGTCACGTGACCTCCCATATGCCCGTGCACGTGTCACGCGCGCCCCCGTGCATGTGTAACTCACCCCCCCCCCCCCCCCACACTATAATGGCAAGGGAGGAGTTCCCATGAGATTCCTATTACATGATCTTTGGAATTAAAAGGGGTGCAGGGTTTATTTTAAACACGGACACGGCCAGACTGTTTGGAGACCTTCGGTTGTGCTTTGGGACGATTGGTGTTTATATGTCCCATGGCGTCGTTGAATCGGCATGCAGGCGTGAAGGAATCAAGGGGTGGGGGGGTTAATTTGACTATAGAAAAGTTACGTTTAATTTGACATTTGGATTTTTAGATTCAAAGTTATAAATGAGTGAATTGAATTACCATGATTGTCTTCTGAATGCGTTATTGCACACAATTTGCAAGATTTCCCAAGGCAAACAGTGTATTCTGTACATATTTTTCTTAGTAATAGGAACCTTGAGAACGCTTCACTACAGTATAAAATATTAAGTGATGACTGATCAATATCCAGAATATTGTTTCATAACAACTAAAAACTTGGTTCCAATGTTTAAAATATTGTGTCATTTTGGATACGCTACCAATTAATTGTTCAACTAAATACGAACGAAAAAGAATACAATGCTATCCTATAATAATGAATCAATAGGGAAAACACTTTTTAATCTGAATTTTGCTCCCTTTGTTGCACACTCTTTAGTCTAATTCAACGAAGTTCCAGTTTGCCAATTCCCAGTATTCTTTGTTTTGATGAGTGATGACACAAAAACAGTTATTCTCGGCTTCATCATTTTCCATTAGTATTGGTCAGTGCAAATCCTTGAGCAATCGATTATCTATCTATAAAGCGTTCATAACTCGACGAATCGAGGCAATGTTTTACAATGTTTGTGTCTTAATTGTTGATAAGGAACTGTACTCAATAGCGGCCAATAAATATAGTAGCTAACAAACATGTGTTCGTACGTCAAACATGACGGAAACATAAAACAATGATGTCAATATCTTGGCAAGCAAGTTTCGTCATTCCAGCATTACACACTTCATGTGTAGGTTTCTGAGACTTGTGCGATTGGGCGTTTATGGAGTAGCTGCATTAATTGGGTGTGTGAGAGTTTGTTAGAGATTATCTACTACATCTACGAACTTTACTATGACTGCTTTTTTGATTACCAGCCAGACCTGTAAGTTGCTGTGAGTTTGTGAAGTACTTTTGAGATTTATGTGATGTGTAAATTTTCAGTTTCAGTTTTCTATTGATTATGAGCTGCTTTCATTGATTGCCTGTAAGTTCCTGAGAGTTTGGGTGTTTCTGTGAGGTATGAGTGTGTACGTATTTTGTGATTCGAATGTGTTTATAGAGTGTGTGTGACTTGAGTGTGTTTATAGAGTGTGTGTGACTTGAGTGTGTTTTGTAGAGTGCTTGTAAAATTTGGGTGTGTTTATAGAGTGTGTGTGACTTGAGTGTGTTTGTAGAGTGCTTGTATAATTTGGGTGTGTTTATAGAGTGTGTGTGACTTGAGTGTGTTTATAGAGTGTGTGTGACTTGAGTGTGTTTGTAGAGTGCTTGTAAAATTTGGGTGTGTTTATAGAGTGTGTGTGACTTGAGTGTGTTTATAGAGTGTGTGTGTGCGACTTGAGTGTATTTGTAGAGTGCTTGTATAATTTGGGTGCTGTTTATAGAGTGTGTGTGACTTGAGTGTGTTTATAGAGTGTGTGTGTGCGACTTGAGTGTATTTGTAGAGTGCTTGTATAATTTGGGTGTGTTTATAGAGTGTGTGTGACTTGAGTGTGTTTATAGAGTGTGTGCGACTTGAGTGTATTTGTAGAGTGCTTGTATAATTTGGGTGCTGTTTATGGAGTGTCGGTATAGCTTGAGTGTTTATGGAGTGTTTTCATAATTTGAGTGTGTTGATCGAGAGTGTTTATCAAGTTCTTGTGTGATTATGTTTTTGTTTATGGATGAATGTATTTCTCTTCGTAACTTGGAAATATTTATGAAGTGTTTGTCTATAAATTGAGTGTTGGTTTATGGAAAGAGTCACTCTGTAAGTTGAGTCTATGTTATTCTTATCTGTATGTTGGAATACAGACATACCTAGTCCAGGACTTCCACTAGCCCACAGTAAAACTTACAACACAAAATCGAATGTAATTCGACAATAATTAAATAATTCTTGAAATTAACTAATTTAATTTAAAAAAAATCAATTTTGCATCGTTTTCTTTTGAGAATACGTCATTTTAAAGATACGAACGAAAGTTATAAAATTATCACGCTTTCAATGTTTGATTTCCGCGGGTTTACGGATTGATGCTTGTGTAATCGGATGTTTAGGAGTATATATACCTGTATTGCATGCGATCGTGTGTGACTGGAATGCAGCAACAAAGGTCTCAAGTCGTAAACAGAACCGACCGACCGACTGCTGCAGGCGTCGCTATTGTTTTTATGGCATATTGTGTCACCACGCCACACCGCGCCGCCTCAGGTTTAGATGGTTCTTTCCATTATTGCTCACGTGTTTCGTTTCGTTTGTGGTTTCGTTTGAGTTTTTGTGACCTTCGCCCATCAACGTGTAAGTAAGCACAAGCTGAGTTATACATATTTCAAAATGATACACGAGTATATGTATTGACAAAAATACCTGTCCGGGTTTCCATGCAGTTGTTTAGCTGATTTCGTTACTTTTAGTTTGTGTATAATAGTTTAATCCTATTTGTATTGTTGTATTACTAGTCCCAACCTCTATTACTAGTCCCAACTAGTCCCGACCTCAGATCTTTACCTACTGCCCCTTTCATGCACTTTGTTTCAACGAAGATCAACAGATTACTGGTGTTGCTCCTGGTCTTGATGTTTCTATAGCAGACAGCCTTCCTATCTACTGGTGTTGCTCCTGGTCTTGATGTTTCTATAGCAGACAGCCTTCCTATCTACTGGTGTTGCTCCTGGTCTTGATGTTTCTATAGCAGACAGCCTTCCTATCTACTGGTGTTGCTCCTGGTCTTGATGTTTCTATAGCAGACAGCCTTCCTATCTACTGGTGTTGCTCCTGGTCTTGATGTTTCTATAGCAGACAGCCTTCCTATCTACTGGTGTTGCTCCTGGTCTTGATGTTTCTATAGCAGACAGCCTTCCTATCTACTGGTGTTGCTCCTGGTCTTGATGTTTCTATAGCAGACAGCCTTCCTATCTACTGGTGTTGCTCCTGGTCTTGATGTTTCTATAGCAGACAGCCTTCCTATCTACTGGTGTTGCTCCTGGTCTTGATGTTTCTATAGCAGACAGCCTTCCTATCTACTGGTGTTGCTCCTGGTCTTGATGTTTCTATAGCAGACAGCCTTCCTATCTACTGGTGTTGCTCCTGGTCTTGATGTTTCTATAGCAGACAGCCTTCCTATCTACTGGTGTTGCTCCTGGTCTTTATGTTTCTATAGCAGACAGCCTTCCTATCTACTGGTGTTGCTCCTGGTCTTGGTGTTTCTATAGCAGACAGCCTTCCTATCTACTGGTGTTGCTCCTGGTCTTGATGTTTCTATAGCAGACAGCCTTCCTATCTACTGGTGTTGCTCCTGGTCTTGATGTTTCTATAGCAGACAGCCTTCCTATCTACTGGTGTTGCTCCTGGTCTTGATGTTTCTATAGCAGACAGCCTTCCTATCTACTGGTGTTGCTCCTGGTCTTGATGTTTCTATAGCAGACAGCCTTCCTATCTACTGGTGTTGCTCCTGGTCTTGATGTTTCTATAGCAGACAGCCTTCCTATCTACTGGTGTTGCTCCTGGTCTTGATGTTTCTATAGCAGACAGCCTTCCTATCTACTGGTGTTGCTCCTGGTCTTGATGTTTCTATAGCAGACAGCCTTCCTATCTACTGGTGTTGCTCCTGGTCTTGATGTTTCTATAGCAGACAGCCTTCCTATCTACTGGTGTTGCTCCTGGTCTTGATGTTTCTATAGCAGACAGCCTTCCTATCTACTGGTGTTGCTCCTGGTCTTGATGTTTCTATAGCAGACAGCCTTCCTATCTACTGGTGTTGCTCCTGGTCTTGATGTTTCTATAGCAGACAGCCTTCCTATCTACTGGTGTTGCTCCTGGTCTTGATGTTTCTATAGCAGACAGCCTTCCTATCTACTGGTGTTGCTCCTGGTCTTGATGTTTCTATAGCAGACAGCCTTCCTATCTACTGGTGTTGCTCCTGGTCTTGATGTTTCTATAGCAGACAGCCTTCCTATCTACTGGTGTTGCTCCTGGTCTTGATGTTTCTATAGCAGACAGCCTTCCTATCTACTGGTGTTGCTCCTGGTCTTGATGTTTCTATAGCAGACAGCCTTCCTATCTACTGGTGTTGCTCCTGGTCTTGATGTTTCTATAGCAGACAGCCTTCCTATCTACTGGTGTTGCTCCTGGTCTTGATGTTTCTATAGCAGACAGCCTTCCTATCTACTGGTGTTGCTCCTGGTCTTGATGTTTCTATAGCAGACAGCCTTCCTATCTACTGGTGTTGCTCCTGGTCTTGATGTTTCTATAGCAGACAGCCTTCCTATCTACTGGTGTTGCTCCTGGTCTTGATGTTTCTATAGCAGACAGCCTTCCTATCTACTGGTGTTGCTCCTGGTCTTGATGTTTCTATAGCAGACAGCCTTCCTATCTACTGGTGTTGCTCCTGGTCTTGATGTTTCTATAGCAGACAGCCTTCCTATCTACTGGTGTTGCTCCTGGTCTTGATGTTTCTATAGCAGACAGCCTTCCTATCTACTGGTGTTGCTCCTGGTCTTGATGTTTCTATAGCAGACAGCCTTCCTATCTACTGGTGTTGCTCCTAGTCTTGATGTTTCTATAGCAGACAGCCTTCCTATCTACTGGTGTTGCTCCTAGTCTTGATGTTTCTATAGCAGACAGCCTTCCTATCTACTGGTGTTGCTCCTGGTCTTGATGTTTCTATAGCAGACAGCCTTCCTATCTACTGGTGTTGCTCCTGGTCTTGATGTTTCTATAGCAGACAGCCTTCCTATCTACTGGTGTTGCTCCTGGTCTTGATGTTTCTATAGCAGACAGCCTTCCTATCTACTGGTGTTGCTCCTGGTCTTGATGTTTCTATAGCAGACAGCCTTCCTATCTACTGGTGTTGCTCCTGGTCTTGATGTTTCTATAGCAGACAGCCTTCCTATCTACTGGTGTTGCTCCTAGGTCTTGATGTTTCTATAGCAGACAGCCTTCCTATCTACTGGTGTTGCTCCTGGTCTTGATGTTTCTATAGCAGACAGCCTTCCTATCTACTGGTGTTGCTCCTGGTCTTGATGTTTCTATAGCAGACAGCCTTCCTATCTACTGGTGTTGCTCCTGGTCTTGATGTTTCTATAGCAGACAGCCTTCCTATCTACTGGTGTTGCTCCTGGTCTTGATGTTTCTATAGCAGACAGCCTTCCTATCTACTGGTGTTGCTCCTGGTCTTGATGTTTCTATAGCAGACAGCCTTCCTATCTACTGGTGTTGCTCCTGGTCTTGATGTTTCTATAGCAGACAGCCTTCCTATCTACTGGTGTTGCTCCTGGTCTTGATGTTTCTATAGCAGACAGCCTTCCTATCTACTGGTGTTGCTCCTGGTCTTGATGTTTCTATAGCAGACAGCCTTCCTATCTACTGGTGTTGCTCCTGGTCTTGATGTTTCTATAGCAGACAGCCTTCCTATCTACTGGTGTTGCTCCTGGTCTTGATGTTTCTATAGCAGACAGCCTTCCTATCTACTGGTGTTGCTCCTGGTCTTGATGTTTCTATAGCAGACAGCCTTCCTATCTACTGGTGTTGCTCCTGGTCTTGATGTTTCTATAGCAGACAGCCTTCCTATCTACTGGTGTTGCTCCTGGTCTTGATGTTTCTATAGCAGACAGCCTTCCTATCTACTGGTGTTGCTCCTGGTCTTGATGTTTCTATAGCAGACAGCCTTCCTATCTACTGGTGTTGCTCCTGGTCTTGATGTTTCTATAGCAGACAGCCTTCCTATCTACTGGTGTTGCTCCTGGTCTTGGTGTTTCTATAGCAGACAGCCTTCCTATCTACTGGTGTTGCTCCTGGTCTTGATGTTTCTATAGCAGACAGCCTTCCTATCTACTGGTGTTGCTCCTGGTCTTGATGTTTCTATAGCAGACAGCCTTCCTATCTACTGGTGTTGCTCCTGGTCTTGGTGTTTCTATAGCAGACAGCCTTCCTATCTACTGGTGTTGCTCCTGGTCTTGATGTTTCTATAGCAGACAGCCTTCCTATCTACTGGTGTTGCTCCTGGTCTTGATGTTTCTATAGCAGACAGCCTTCCTATCTACTGGTGTTGCTCCTGGTCTTGATGTTTCTATAGCAGACAGCCTTCCTATCTACTGGTGTTGCTCCTGGTCTTGATGTTTCTATAGCAGACAGCCTTCCTATCTACTGGTGTTGCTCCTGGTCTTGATGTTTCTATAGCAGACAGCCTTCCTATCTACTGGTGTTGCTCCTGGTCTTGATGTTTCTATAGCAGACAGCCTTCCTATCTACTGGTGTTGCTCCTGGTCTTTATGTTTCTATAGCAGACAGCCTTCCTATCTACTGGTGTTGCTCCTGGTCTTGGTGTTTCTATAGCAGACAGCCTTCCTATCTACTGGTGTTGCTCCTGGTCTTGATGTTTCTATAGCAGACAGCCTTCCTATCTACTGGTGTTGCTCCTGGTCTTGATGTTTCTATAGCAGACAGCCTTCCTATCTACTGGTGTTGCTCCTGGTCTTGATGTTTCTATAGCAGACAGCCTTCCTATCTACTGGTGTTGCTCCTGGTCTTGATGTTTCTATAGCAGACAGCCTTCCTATCTACTGGTGTTGCTCCTGGTCTTGATGTTTCTATAGCAGACAGCCTTCCTATCTACTGGTGTTGCTCCTGGTCTTGATGTTTCTATAGCAGACAGCCTTCCTATCTACTGGTGTTGCTCCTGGTCTTGATGTTTCTATAGCAGACAGCCTTCCTATCTACTGGTGTTGCTCCTGGTCTTGATGTTTCTATAGCAGACAGCCTTCCTATCTACTGGTGTTGCTCCTGGTATTGATGTTTCTATAGCAGACAGCCTTCCTATCTACTGGTGTTGCTCCTGGTCTTGATGTTTCTATAGCAGACAGCCTTCCTATCTACTGGTGTTGCTCCTGGTCTTGATGTTTCTATAGCAGACAGCCTTCCTATCTACTGGTGTTGCTCCTGGTCTTGATGTTTCTATAGCAGACAGCCTTCCTATCTACTGGTGTTGCTCCTGGTCTTGATGTTTCTATAGCAGACAGCCTTCCTATCTACTGGTGTTGCTCCTGGTCTTGATGTTTCTATAGCAGACAGCCTTCCTATCTACTGGTGTTGCTCCTGGTCTTGATGTTTCTATAGCAGACAGCCTTCCTATCTACTGGTGTTGCTCCTGGTCTTGATGTTTCTATAGCAGACAGCCTTCCTATCTACTGGTGTTGCTCCTGGTCTTGATGTTTCTATAGCAGACAGCCTTCCTATCTACTGGTGTTGCTCCTGGTCTTGATGTTTCTATAGCAGACAGCCTTCCTATCTACTGGTGTTGCTCCTGGTCTTGATGTTTCTATAGCAGACAGCCTTCCTATCTACTGGTGTTGCTCCTGGTCTTGATGTTTCTATAGCAGACAGCCTTCCTATCTACTGGTGTTGCTCCTGGTCTTGATGTTTCTATAGCAGACAGCCTTCCTATCTACTGGTGTTGCTCCTGGTCTTGATGTTTCTATAGCAGACAGCCTTCCTATCTACTGGTGTTGCTCCTGGTCTTGATGTTTCTATAGCAGACAGCCTTCCTATCTACTGGTGTTGCTCCTGGTCTTGATGTTTCTATAGCAAGACAGCCTTCCTATCTACTGGTGTTGCTCCTGGTCTTGATGTTTCTATAGCAGACAGCCTTCCTATCTACTGGTGTTGCTCCTGGTCTTGATGTTTCTATAGCAGACAGCCTTCCTATCTACTGGTGTTGCTCCTGGTCTTGATGTTTCTATAGCAGACAGCCTTCCTATCTACTGGTGTTGCTCCTGGTCTTGATGTTTCTATAGCAGACAGCCTTCCTATCTACTGGTGTTGCTCCTGGTCTTGATGTTTCTATAGCAGACAGCCTTCCTATCTACTGGTGTTGCTCCTGGTCTTGATGTTTCTATAGCAGACAGCCTTCCTATCTACTGGTGTTGCTCCTGGTCTTGATGTTTCTATAGCAGACAGCCTTCCTATCTACTGGTGTTGCTCCTGGTCTTGATGTTTCTATAGCAGACAGCCTTCCTATCTACTGGTGTTGCTCCTGGTCTTGATGTTTCTATAGCAGACAGCCTTCCTATCTACTGGTGTTGCTCCTGGTCTTGATGTTTCTATAGCAGACAGCCTTCCTATCTACTGGTGTTGCTCCTGGTCTTGATGTTTCTATAGCAGACAGCCTTCCTATCTACTGGTGTTGCTCCTGGTCTTGATGTTTCTATAGCAGACAGCCTTCCTATCTACTGGTGTTGCTCCTGGTCTTGATGTTTCTATAGCAGACAGCCTTCCTATCTACTGGTGTTGCTCCTGGTCTTGATGTTTCTATAGCAGACAGCCTTCCTATCTACTGGTGTTGCTCCTGGTCTTGATGTTTCTATAGCAGACAGCCTTCCTATCTACTGGTGTTGCTCCTGGTCTTGATGTTTCTATAGCAGACAGCCTTCCTATCTACTGGTGTTGCTCCTGGTCTTGATGTTTCTATAGCAGACAGCCTTCCTATCTACTGGTGTTGCTCCTGGTCTTGATGTTTCTATAGCAGACAGCCTTCCTATCTACTGGTGTTGCTCCTGGTCTTGATGTTTCTATAGCAGACAGCCTTCCTATCTACTGGTGTTGCTCCTGGTCTTGATGTTTCTATAGCAGACAGCCTTCCTATCTACTGGTGTTGCTCCTGGTCTTGATGTTTCTATAGCAGACAGCCTTCCTATCTACTGGTGTGGCTCCTGGTCTTGATGTTTCTATAGCAGACAGCCTTCCTATCTACTGGTGTTGCTCCTGGTCTTGATGTTTCTATAGCAGACAGCCTTCCTATCTACTGGTGTTGCTCCTGGTCTTGATGTTTCTATAGCAGACAGCCTTCCTATCTACTGGTGTTGCTCCTGGTCTTGATGTTTCTATAGCAGACAGCCTTCCTATCTACTGGTGTTGCTCCTGGTCTTGATGTTTCTATAGCAGACAGCCTTCCTATCTACTGGTGTTGCTCCTGGTCTTGATGTTTCTATAGCAGACAGCCTTCCTATCTACTGGTGTTGCTCCTGGTCTTGATGTTTCTATAGCAGACAGCCTTCCTATCTACTGGTGTTGCTCCTGGTCTTGATGTTTCTATAGCAGACAGCCTTCCTATCTACTGGTGTTGCTCCTGGTCTTGATGTTTCTATAGCAGAGTTTTCAGTTTATCTACTGGTGGAGTCTTCAGTAGAATTATTGTGAAACCACAGCTCAACAATGTAACTTTTGATTGTTGAAGGCAAGACAGCGTCTCAAGGGTTTGAGTGGCAATCAGCAACAATGCAACTTTTGATTGTATCAATGATTGTTGAAGGCAAGACAGCGTCTCAACGGTTTGAGTGGCAATCAGCAACAATGCAACGTAGGCCTATATCGGCGGTTGCTGCTCTGTGGTGTATTATCAGCTCGCACAATCTTGTCGGCATCGACTCCTCGCGTGAAGAGAGATGGCTCCAGAGATAAGGTTGATTGGCGATGAGATACATTCTGTAACAAGATGGCGTGGAGAGATATAGCGTCACTTTGGATTATGCAGGTGGTTGTGTGGTTTTTTTAAAAATGATTTTGCGAAAAAAACTCGATGCTGATCACAAAGTTGTTGCTTATAACGATGGTTTCGTCACACATGACTAGTGTAAGTGGCGACCCCAAGTGATTGCTGGTTGTCAACTACGTCAGTTACCTATATGGTTATGACATGAGTATGAGTATGACAGAGCATTTCAGGAAGATTGCTTCGGATAAGCTCTTAGCGTTATTTTGAATACCAAACAGATGCACATGCAGTCAACTGTCAAGTTAAGTAAACAAGATTTGTCTCTATGGAATTGTTTTACATGCTATTTTCCAGAAGAAAATAAACTCCATAGCTGGGCCTAAAAGGCGGGAGTTTTTGTTAGTATCTTTAAAATTACATTTTTATATTATAAACAACAAAAGATTTTTTTAAAAAAAGCAAAGGTGATGGGATAAAATCGAAATTTTCAACAATATCTCAAATTGTATGGTTTCATCCAAACGTAATACATTTTTAATCCTCGTTTTGAGAATATCCGTGTAGATATCTAGCCCCCCAATATCCGTGTAGATATCTAGCCCCCCAATATCCGTCTAGATATCTAGCCCCCCAATATCCGTGTAGATATCTAGCCCCCCAATATCCGTGTAGATATCTAGCCCCCCAATATCCGTGTAGATATCTAGCCCCCCAATATCCGTGTAGATATCTAGCCCCCCAATATCCGTGTAGATATCTAGCCCCCCAATATCCGTGTAGATATCTAGCCCCCCAATATCCGTGTAGATATCTAGCCCCCCAATATCCGTGTAGATATCTTGCCCCCCAATATCCGTGTAGATATCTAGCCCCCCAATATCCGTGTAGATATCTAGCCCCCCAATATCCGTGTAGATATCTAGCCCCCCAATATCCGTCTAGATATCTAGCCCCCCAATATCCGTCTAGATATCTAGCCCCCCAATATCCGTGTAGATATCTAGCCCCCCAATATCCGTGTAGATATCTAGCCCCCCAATATCCGTGTAGATATCTAGCCCCCCAATATCCGTGTAGATATCTAGCCCCCCAATATCCGTGTAGATATCTAGCCCCCCAATATCCGTGTAGATATCTAGCCCCCCATCAATTCAGAATCTTGATATCGAATATCATACAGGGAGACGAGACCCGACATTCTCACGCTTTTCAACTTCTTTCTGGCAACAACTCAATAATCAAAAGGGAATTTATCATGAAAAATGAAACCTGTGAAATACCGTTAAATCCTTGTCAACCATTAAAAATTACCACGTTTCACACCCTTCTTACCCCATACTGAGCAACATATTGGCATGTACATTCATTTCAACTCCTAAATATAGGAAGGGTTGTAACTTGCATGCTTTGTAGTCATTTTGTAATTGATCCATCACAATGTATATACATACATTGTGATGTACGGGTTGTGTGGATAAATGGATTTTTTACAAGCTTTATAAATATATATATTGGAAATTATATACAATAATGATCGTAGGGTTAAACCTGTAAAACAGATGTTCTAGAGGTCGCCCTATCATCAGCTGTGACAAGCAGCAAATGTGGCGGGCCTGGAGTACAGCTGTAGTGTGGAGGGTCTTGCTTCCCGCCTGGGGGGTGACCCAGCCCGTGGGAAGAGCGGAGAGTAAACAGCCCGTATGGACAATTATAATATATATAATAATAATCAGATAACCAGGGCTATACAGACTCATCGAGGGTAATCGGCTGGACAACATATAGGGTCGGAGGACCTGGGACAAGTTGGAACTTTTGTCGAGACTAATAATTAATGATTTGTAATAAATAATACATACATATTAAAAGTGGTCGTTAACACTCATTATTGCTTATCACCTATACTTTAGATTAAAAAGAATCCAAATCAAAAAACTAATGTATGGATGGATCTTATGCAGTAATGGTCTGATTTGTATATGCTTTTGAAACAAATTGTCACGAATACAGTCTGGGGAGTTGAGTTATTATTTATTGTATTGAGGAATGACTGGTATTTTGGAAGGTGTTAGTTGAATATTGAGTGACTTAATAGAAAATTTTAATTTATATAATATGGTACCCATGCAGTCTGGGTCCGGGTATAGCATTGGTCCAGGGTAGCCTGTCGTAAGAGGCGACTAAAAGGCCGACGTCTTATACGATTTAGCTATCGAGCACGTCGTAAAACAAAAAAGTAATGCAACCCAAATATGGTCAGGTTGGGAGCCCATTTCATCAATTGAATTAATTACTGTTCTCGATAGCAACGTAAACAAAAACAACTCTTTTAAGCCAATTTATACCTTAATCCCAAAGAAAAGACAAAGACCAACATTCAATACGTAATAACGAAACCACAGGAAACTTCACAAACAATGGTTGACTAAGGAAGATCTTGTCCTATGATTGCAGCTGCATCCAACTCGCCAACTGACTCCTGTCGGCCCAGCTGCAGCCGACTCCTACGGCCGAGACAACGGTATACGTCATGAAACACGTGCATGTGCGCTTTCGACACGCTGTGATTTCAGCCAATTCAGACAATTAATGATGTGAATATAATTATACTGCTAATTTTAAGCAATTTTGCTTTCTGTGTGTGTGGGGGTTTTATGTCTTGAAGTGAAGCACAGGATGAAATTCGTTTTTTTCGTTTATGGAAATGTTCCCCGGTCGAGGTGGGTTGATCGTTGTGGTGGTGACCGGTGCCCGCAATGAGAGCTATCGCGCATACCATATGTAATCTTTATTCATCTCACACGGCCTGCATTTTCCTTTTCTCCCCCAACCCCAACTGGATTTCTCTTATAACAACCCCGGCGATGTATCATGGTCGGATCTGATTACGCTATATGACCTTTAAAAAAATTACTCAAAATACTAAAAGAATGTGGTAATGTCCCATTGCGTCAAAAGGAGATTTATATACCCTCTCTGCAAGGGTTAAATGTGTTGTCGGAACTGCGAAAATGTAGATAATTTACACATTATGTTGGCACAATAGGAATATAGTTTTTCCCAACGCGCCAAATTCCAAAACCTGTTGGTGCAATGAGAATATAGATTCTCTCAATACGCCAACATTCATTGTCCTTTTGCAGATTTATAAAAGTTGGCGTTATTGGAAAGAAAACTCGTTTGCGTAATGTGAATTAAAGGCTATTGCAAGCAGCAGTCTTTATTTTGAAAGAGTCTGTATGATCCTACCAGTTCCGTACGTATACAGCAAAACTTGATCATTTAGCATTACCTTTTTGAACGTGTTGGCGGGAAGAAGGTCATTGGCGTATTGGGAATTGGTGCCTATTACAAGAGTTAGTCCTTGCTTCGAAACAGGGGTGCTGTTCGATGTATTGCACGTTGTACCACCGCAGCTCCGACTCGGCCTAGGAGACAATCAGTCGCCTCGAACCCAACTAATGGGGTCAGGAAACGAATATTGGCAATCACAGCGGGTGATTATTTATTATTGTGATTGGATGTAAGTTTAGTTTGCACAGGTGCAGCGTGGATGAGTTGTTGAGTCCGATAGTGGGAGGGTGTTTGTCTGTTTGAGAAACAAAGACTGACTACTATAGGTACTGCACGTGTGTGCGTGTGTACGCGTATAATACACTTGATACAGCAGGACATATTGATACGCTCTCTTGTCACAAATATAGTTTTCCAACTACATCACCTTTTTTTTTATGAAAATTAATGTTATTTTTGGTGACAAATTTTGGTTTGTAATTCAATTCAAACTTTTTCAAATTAAATCTGTTTTTCTTTCTTGATTGTTGTAATTATGTTGTTTTTCATGGATAGGTAAACAACTAAAATTGTACCTGTCAGAGAATATGCTTTCGTTCGTTCATGCCCGCTGTTGAACGGAAACCATCAGTTCCCTGGCGTCTTTTCGCACATTCGCAAATATTATTACCTCTTTAGCCACCCCCACTGTGTTTGGGGTTTTCAGAATTCTCTTTCAGGGTCGTTAATTATCACTAATGGACGACCTGTTTTTACAAAATGAATTGTTGGTATTATCGGACCCGACTATTTCATCAGGATGGGACCATAGTTACGTTTGAATAACTTGATACATCTGATGATTTTCATGATAAAAAAAATCTTAACATCTAACTATCAATAGGTAATACTCGTCCATGCACTACGTGGGATATCTTAACCCATACCCTGTCATTGTAGAGTTTAAAAAAATGTTAACAGTCTTTTTCATGCATATCCTACACGTGGGGACGCAATAAAAAACAAACTACCATAAAAATATGACGACGTAGTTTTTGTCCTCGTATAATAAGTGAGCAGTGATGTAAGTGTATTTCGTTTTCATTGCATCCATCGAGGTGAAAGCATTGCCGACGCCGTTAATGGTGTAAAAAGTGTAAATTAGATGCAAAAAGTAATTTGTTTGATGGCAAGTCATTTTACGGAGATTACGGATGGGAGACGTATAGCCTACGACATTGGCGAACTCTACCAAGTCCTTGCACAATGCACAACGCGACGCTTGTGAGATTCAGTGTACCAGCACGTAGCCTACTCCTGTCGAACCACGGTGCGAAGTTTAACACTTTCGGCATCATTTTTTTAGCAATTTTTTTCTTCCTTAGATATAAAACTTTTGTTGTTTCTAATACGTATTTTGAGGAGAGGAGGGGGGGGGGGGGGGGAGACAGTACTTAGCAAATTTTGAATATAATTCAAAATATACACATAAAATATCAATCATATAATAATAATTGTACAGACTTGTGCTGTTTAGAGTTTGTTTTTGTGTAATCGGGTTGCCTATACTCCCTTGTATTACGTATTGCGCTATTGCTCATCCTAGCGAGCTATCATAGACACTGACGGTGATTGACTTGGCTGTAGTATTTGTATCTCGTCTATCATTCGATGCGCAGACTGAGCATGGAGAATCTGCCACCTACCATTGATGTAAAGGCCTGGTAACGAACCGTAGTATATGGGCGGTAATCCAAATGTCAAGAGAGTTACTTACACAATTTGAACAAGTAAAACAGTTTCATAAACACTACGTCCTAGGTCAATACAGATTTCTTTAAGAACTAAATGCTTCTTCTCGGTAATAATGCTAGTTAGTCCACTTCTCGACGCCACCTCATGTTGTTTTGTTTACCTTACTCAAGGTATCTTTCCACCCGCTGAAGTTGACCTTGCTGCTTAGGTTCTCCTCCCACCGCAACCTGTTGATGTTGACCTTGCCCAATGTCATTCTGCTCTCTGCCACCTGCTGATGACCTTGCACAGTGTCATCTCCTCACCACCACCTGCTGGTAACCTTGCTAAATGTCATTTCCACACCGCCACCTGCTAATCTTGACCTTGGTGTAGGCGGAGGTTCGGTAAACCTCAAAGACTCGACACTTCGACGAGCCGCCGCCAGGAGATTGACAAACCTTGACCTTGTTTGTGTCACCGCCACCTGCTAATCTTGACCTTGATGTCGGCGGAGGTTCGGTAAACCTCAAAGACTCGACACTTCGACGAGCCGCCGCCAGGAGATTGACAAATCTTGACCTTGTCACCGCCACCTCCCGACGTCGTCCCTGTTTGGACAGATCCGCGCGGCGGTGGCAGAGGAAGCTCTCAATTAGGAAGTGTAGTTAATTAATGAGGGCGCAATTAGCTCTCCCTTCGGCAGCCTTGCCGCCAGCTGGCCAGCCCCTCCCCCCCCCTCCCCTCCCCTCCGCCCCTCGTACATCGGGGCAACCGGCCGACCGACACCGTCCTAATTCGCGTCATTAGTGGGCCGACAATCTCTTGGACCCGACGGGAAGAGTTCCTTCCTAAACAGATGCATCAAGCTGGATGATGCACATTTGAATGCGAGTGAGATGGCTGTGGTGTTACCAGATAATGTGGTGAAGCTTTTGAAGGGTGCACAACAACCTTGTGTGGATACTGTCGGCATTATCACAGATGACTGAAACATTTGCCACCTGTTGATTGGTTATGAGTTGACACTCATCTATGACGTCAGCATTCACAAGGTTGCCGTGGAACCAACTGAGTACTTGTAGAGACACAAGGAAATAGGACGTTCATGAAAAAGTGAAGAAACCATGTTTTTGGACATATTTTGTGGCATGATAAAGACAATTGAATGCAAGTGAAAGCGGAAAATAGTAGGGTATATAATATAGACCAAGATTAAAATAAGTGTAACAGATTATCTAGGATATGCATTTTAATAAATATGAACATTGAACTTAAAAAAAGAAGAAAAACCGGAGAGCATGAATTGACAAAAATTTCAAAAAAATTGTAGGATTATAACGTATAAATTGCTATAGGTTGGTCATATAATACAAGGTTTCAATCATAAACATATTATTTATATTGTACTTAGTGTTGTGGTCATTTAATGTGGTAATTTAATATACATAAACGTTTAATGTTATAAGTATCAAAAACGATTATTCATTCGTTTACAAAAATTCAATGTACAGTGGTGTTTTGATAATGTGTTTATTGATAATATAATTATGTGTTTGTATTGTCAGCTGTTATGTTGATCAATATCATATCCCTAGACCCTTATCAGTCACACTTGTTAATGTATATCACGATCACGTAACACTTATATAATATAGGCTAGAACTCATTATGACGATCGATTTCTAAGACTATAAAGTATTTTTAGGTATTTTATATTTCAGCTGTCTTGAGTTCAACAACGTCAAAACGAAGCAATACAAACCCCCTATAGATCAAGTATCCCGTACAAAGGATGCACTTTGAGTGTGACGTTTCCAAAACTAAACGTCTTATCGCAGGAATATCTACTCTCAATATAAAAATTGCACGAACTATTAATTTTTCGAAATAAATTATCTCAAGAATGCTACTCGAAATCGAAAAACTGAGGGCATATAGCGCACTGTGTATTTTTAAGTCATACAGGCTCAAATGTTATAACAAGTATGGTAATTATTTTGATTATTAAGTTCATAAACAGTAATACAAATTCAACAACAACCACATAGGCCTAGTGATTATAATGTTGGATGCATTTAGCATTCAGTGTGTAGGGCTAACCAAACACAGTGCGCTTTGCCCTCAGTTTTTCGATGTCGAGTAGCATCCGGTCGATAGTAGGCCTACGACTAATTACAAAATGAAAATCTTTAGTGGTTTTAAACATGAGACCACCCTTTCCCGTTAATAAAGTGATTATCCTCTATGATTATCGTTTATAAGCTCTGCATATAGGTGAAGTTTTAATAACAGTACCGTGTTGTTTATGTTCTGGTTACCAACATTACCGGCCTAGTGGACCAACCTCTCGCTGCATCTAAATGTCTTAATTAATTAAGCAAGCGTATAATATATACCTTGTCTTGAGTCTTGTCTTCGGCTATGTTGGTCGGTTAATTAAGCCTTCTTGCTTCATCGCCTCAGAAGCTGGTAACGACAAGATCGGTAAGGAAAAGTTCCCGCTGCCTAAATTATGATTGCAGAGAGAGAGGCACCAAGCTTGCCCCGCATGCACATACATACATGCAGGATGTGGAAATTGAACTGTCAAAATGTTAATTACAATCTATAAATATACCGCTCGAGTCTCGAGTCCTGTGCAGCGCGCGGGAGGCGTAACGTATATTAAGACACAAATGCGGCAGTCCTGACATGGGCTGAGATCAGAGGTGGAGAAAAGCCCACCAATAAATAAAATAAAAAATAAAAAATGGCAATGGCAACTATGTCATTACCACAACTTGTAAATGTAATCGTGATATGCTTGTTGACTTGCGTCTGTGTTATTGTAGTTATAGTATTTGAGACGAGGAGGCACAATTACAAAAAGCATGCCTTATGCGGGATTTGAACCCACGTCCTTAGGTGGTATATGGTATACACCTAGAACCTGCGCCTCAATCACATGAGAATATCCTCCAATAAACGTATTTGTTTTATTTATATATAATGTTTACCCAGCCACCATCGCCGATTCTATTTTCCTGTCTTCACTTGTCGCAAATAATTGTATTATGTCTCCCTTTGCCCTGGTATCACATGACTTGGGTATAGATATCTGTGTGGGTACGTTGAGCAAATATTGTCAAGAACTTTGGAGGATGAGACGACTGATACTGATATCAGGGGTTGTAGATAAATATATTAATCTATTTAGGGGTCTGTTTGCCGGTCTGTCCGTCTGTCTGTCTGTCACTTATGTCTAATATGTCTTATACACTTCCTGTGGTAACACTATCTGTCTGATAACGAATAACTAGTGCGACTCAAGAGAATAAATTATGATGGTTTTCAAACCTCAGAGAGGATAACGTAAAAGGGGGGATGATGAAGTGCACCTTTTGAACCCCCCACCCCCCTCCTATTCTGGTGCGCACGCCCACTCATCGTCTCGATTAACATCGTTGCCAAAATATGTCTCGAATGTCAGTATATCAACCTCATATAATCCGTACTATTTAGAGGTGTGACTGTGAAGCCGTCCGTAGTGGCTCATGCGGTTGGACCCAGGTCCCAGGGACGTGGTTTGAATCTCGCGTAAGGCATGTGTGTGTTTTCTGTAACAGTCTTTCATCTTCAGCTATCACCCCTCATCGTCTCGAATAGCACGATGCAATAATAGAGGTACGTAAAGCAACAAGAATCATCAAACGTCATAGATGCTGATATGGGGTTTTACGTTCCATATTTGTGCAACATTGGCTAATCGAGACGATGAGTGGATGATATATGAACCTGAAAAACGCCACATGTCCGAATCAGGTCCATTGCACATCGCGGGAGTCCAGCAAGGCAGGGCAGGGCCAAGTGGGAGGAAACATCTTCAGTGTGACATTGGGGGGAAAGGGACAGGGTCTCGTTTCATCGCCTCTTACGGTTAGTAGAGTCACTCTGGGCCTATTTTAGGCCCATAGAGATGTGAGTGAGTAGCTTTGTGTTGATAGTTGTGACGATGGTTAGTCTTACGCCGTGTCTCCAGGGCAGCAGCTAGAGAGAGACATGTGCGGTATAGTATCCTGTCTCATTGTGTTGATCCATCACCGGGCGATAACAGGGTGGCTGCCCGACAGACAGGACAGGGTCTGATATCAGGGGGTAGTTGTGACGAGGACACTGATAGTCCGACCCCGCGTCTCCAGGGCAGCAGCTAGAGAGAGACATGTGCGGTATAGTATCCTGTCTCATTGTGTTGATCCATCACCGGGCGATAACAGGGTGGCTGCCCGACAGGGTATGATATCAGGGCAGGGGGTAGTTGTGACGAGGACACTGATAGTCCGACCCCGCGTCTCCAGGGCAGCAGCTAGAGAGAGACATGTGCGGTATAGTATCCTGTCTCATTGTGTTGATCCATCACCGGGCGATAACAGGGTGGCTGCCCGACAGACAGGACAGGGTGTGATATCAGGGGGTAGTTGTGACGAGGACACTGATAGTCCGACGCCGTGTCTCCAGGGCAGCAGCTAGAGAGAGACATGTGCGGTATAGTATCCTGTCTCATTGTGTTGATTCATCACCGGGCGATAACAGGGTGGCTGCCCGACAGACAGGACAGGGTGTGATATCAGGGGGTAGTTGTGACGAGGACACTGATAGTCCGACCCCGCGTCTCCAGGGCAGCAGCTAGAGAGAGACATGTGCGGTATAGTATCCTGTCTCATTGTGTTGATCCATCACCGGGCGATAACAGGGTGGCTGCCCGACAAACAGGACAGGGTGTGATATCAGGGGGTAGTTGTGACGAGGACACTGATAGTCCGACCCCGCGTCTCCAGGGCAGCAGCTAGAGAGAGACATGTGCGGTATAGTATCCTGTCTCATTGTGTTGATCCATCACCGGGCGATAACAGGGTGGCTGCCCGACAGACAGGACAGGGTGTGATATCAGGGGGTAGTTGTGACGAGGACACCGATAGTCCGACCCCGCGTCTCCAGGGCAGCAGCTAGAGAGAGACATGTGCGGTATAGTATCCTGTCTCATTGTGTTGATCCATCACCGGGCGATAACAGGGTGGCTGCCCGACAGACAGGACAGGGTGTGATATCAGGGGGTAGTTGTGACGAGGACACTGATAGTCCGACCCCGCGTCTCCAGGGCAGCAGCTAGAGAGAGACATGTGCGGTATAGTATCCTGTCTCATTGTGTTGATCCATCACCGGGCGATAACAGGGTGGCTGCCCGACAGACAGGACAGGGTGTGATATCAGGGGGTAGTTGTGACGAGGACACTGATAGTCCGACCCCGCGTCTCCAGGGCAGCAGCTAGAGAGAGACATGTGCGGTATAGTATCCTGTCTCATTGTGTTGATCCATCACCGGGCGATAACAGGGTGGCTGCCCGACAGACAGGACAGGGTGTGACTGGCGCGGTCGCTTCCCGCGTTCCGCCTTCAATGGGCTCATTCATGGCCGCGCCGCGTCAACACATGCTCAGCGTATACTATATAGTATAGTACCTCCACTGTCAGGGGCGTAACTAACGAGCTATTAGCGTACACACACACACACGCCACTCAAGTATTAGTAATCAGTCACAGATAACTAACGACGATTGTTGGTTACGCCAGGTTGGGATGTAGCCTGCAAGGTTTCAATTGTTCTACGTTGTACGGTTTTAGGATGTGAACGAACGAACATAATATTGTTATGTTTCTATCGAAGATGTCTCTACCCATGTATCATGGGCTCTACCTACTATGACTGAGGGTGTAGCTGGCCCGGGCGCCGTCCAAGCTCATGTTTCCAACTTTTGGCCAAGGGGGGCAAACCGGGGTTCAAATGATAGAAACTTAACCCCTGCCAAGTGTACGGGCAAGTACGGGTGTTTGAATTCAATTCAGTTTTTGGAGGATTACTTGTGTCAAGTGAAAAAGACAAATCTAACCCTCCCCCCTACACCCTCAAAAACAGTTTAACACAATATATTTATCACTTTTGCAGCAACAATGATCAAATCACTTTTGAAATTATTGTTTTCCATTTCAACATAAGAAATAAAATATTTATTTTGCCGAAACAGAATCAATTTGTGAATAATATTAACTCGATGGAGTTATACGAATCATAATTAATGCAAACCAACAATAATAATGTTTTATAAAATATTCAAAATTTCAATAAGCCCGATTGTGTCGCGTACAAAACCGTAATACAGTCATGAATAAAAGAATTCTAAATACATATTTGCGCGTGTTTCTTTATGAATACATCAGTGGCTCATTTTAATAAAAAAAAGACGGATCCTTTCATACTAGTCCGCCCACTTAAAAACCTGTGCAATAATTTCTTGCCGAAAAACCACCTCTTACAGTTACCTTCACCTACGTATTAGAAAGGTTTAAATATTGATTGTATTTTCTTTATTTTTTCATCAAAATAATTTTTCGGTTAACCTAAATTTACGAAATCAAAACGAAATAATACCGGTTCGGGTTAGCCCCTTCGTCCGGTCCACTAAGCGCAATATAATAATTAACATGTTCGGTAATATAATATTGTGTAACTAATAAGCAACCACGCAATGGGTTGTCCCACAAAACCATCAGACCAGATCGAACTCATCTAGGGAGTTAATTATGAGTGAACGTCGTTTAGGGGCTGCGGCCTAGGCCTAGGCTAGGCTAGGGTGGTATCGAAGTCAATGGCTCCATTCATTGATGTACAAACAGATGTTACCGCGGACCGGAACTCTACTCTAGCCAGACACCCGGACAGGAAAACAACCGAAATTACATCCATCAAGCTGCGAAGTAGATGATGGGCGCGGTTGCCTCACTTGGCGCTGGTGCAGTCATGTCAAACCGACAAGTTAATTAATTAGAAGGGAAAGGAAAGGATGCAGACGATAAATATGTCTAACGGTTGTATATTGGGGTTTAAATACAAACTATACTGGCGGTGATTTGATTTGATATGGATGTGTTTCTATCTTCCACACGATGAACAGTATTATAGATTATTGAGTTGTGGTGTCAGAGCTGACAATATTATGGAGTAGCGGTAGCACATGCTCATAAGTCAGTGTCAACACTTACATTCCTTTAGCGATGATGATTTGGACATCACTTGATAAATTACATGAATTCCTTTGACATCGTTATTTATATCAAATACTGTATAGTGTATACCAGGTGTTAATTTTGTGGAATATCAGTATCACATTGTTGTAATCACTTATGAGGACATTTCTTTGACATTGTCAGCAGTGCGTTGTACACTGATCCTTCAGTGGCCAATGCTATTGAATAGCTAGCAAGCACTCAAGCAGTAAAACAAACAAGTGACATTGTCTTTTTAAAATAAGAGATAGTATAAATAATATTACATGACAAAATTACTTTTTTAAATCAACGCTTATATTTAAATTTTAAATGTACTAAAAAGTAAAAAATAAATTTTCGCACAACAAATCTTTGCCTTACTCGGAAAATAAAAGCGAGGAAAGCGCCCAACGCTTTTATTTTCCGAGTAAGGCAAAGATTTGTTGGGCGAAAATTTATTTTTTATTTTTTAGTCCATTTAAATATAAGCGTTGTTTTAAAAAAGTAATTTTTTCATGTTATATTATTTTATACTTTTTAGTCTTAACGAATGTTGTAATGTTGTAACACTAGTTGCGCTGGCACCAACTCCATCCGATTGACTGTGAGGTCGAACTACGCGAGGGGAACGCAACTATACGTACATGGTGAATGACTCATTGCAAGTGAAGCGCTTTGAGCGTTGTCGCCGCATAGCAAAAATAAAAAATATAATTTCCGATGCTTTCGTCGCGGATCTTTGAGTCCCCAACATCCAGCGGGTGTGTAATTCCGATGCCTGCATCTGGTTGGCCCATCCTCACTAGCTGTGACCAATTTCCCATATGAAGCTTTGTTTGATTAAATATATATAATATGATGAATTAATTGATAAACTAGTGAATGTGATAAATTGATTCATGTATTGTCATCAAGAATATACGTATGTGTGAAAAATTTGAGCTCGATCGGACATTGGGAAGTGGGTGAAATAACAATTCCCATGTAAAACTTTAATTAATTCATTATGATGAATTAATTGATTAATATGCGAATCTGTTAATTGGTTCATGTATTGCCATCAAGAATATACGTGTGTGTGAAAATTTTCAGCTCGATCGGACATTGGAAAGTGGGTGAAATATCGATTCCCATATAAAACATGAATTAATTAATTATGAAAAATTAATTAGTCAATCTATTAATTGATTAATCTATTGTCATCAAGAATACGTACGTGCGAAAAATTTCAGCTCGATTGGACATTGAGAAGTAGGTGAAATATCGATTATAAGATTCCGTCCAGACAGACAAACACATGGAGCTAATATAAGCGTTGTAAAAAGAAGTATAGTTCTTTGATTCCCCAGGATCTCTTTTCAAGAAAATTCATCCGAATCTTTTTTCATTATAATTCATTAATCACAATTAAAAACGATATAAGTTTCCTTCTCCCAGTATATTATTCTTGCTAAAAATGTTGTTGGTGTATGTATAGCGTAACAGGTCGCACAAATTATTCATATATAAAAAATAACAAAAATCTTCCACAAAACCAAAATTTTCCTCGAAGACCAAATTTGATTTCCAAGTTTTACTTTATTGTCTAGATATAATATAAATTGAACAGCGTGGTAGTCAACATGCACATTGCACACATGCCGCAGATGTATTAGGGCTTGGCTTGGTCTCCCACGGTAGCGCCCCAGATGGGTCCTGTGCCGTGTGTGGCGCACCCCCCCCCCCTCAGCTGCAAGGGGTAACACATAACACACCTCACATGTGCTCGTGCATTGTTTTCAGAATAGCACACATGGCTGTATTTTAGAACAGATACGCGATTACGCTTTGTACAAAAACCGTTAGCCATGGCTGCAAGCTGATGGTAGCCGTATAGCCATATGGCCCGGGTTCGAGCTCGGGCTAGGCTGTTCTCCCCCTATGTGCATTTACTAATGGAAGTAAATATGTGTTCGGGGGAAGACTAATTGGAAGGGGGGTTGTTTGGAGAACAACAATGGTACCCATTTATCAAATTGTTTTCATACATATATGTAATTGAACAGTCTGCCATGCTTTGGGTCTGCTCTGGTACCAAGTTCAAATCGGGCTTCTTATGAAACAAATTGCTACTATTACTTTTACTTACTACCTACCTTTACTACCTTTACTTCTACGCATTACTTACTACCTATTATAATCTAATAATTTGTTGACTGTTGTTGTTCTTGCTCGTCCCGTTTACATTACTTAAAGTTTTTGTCTTTACCTTCAACAGTTCAACAGGCAACTATATTAATTTTTTTAAACCAAGACTGGAGTATAGTAATAAATAAAGCGAGGGTTAATATTATAATTATATTCATTTATGAAACAAAGAATGTAAATTCTGGAAAATTAAATAGAAACAAATTAATTTATAATTTATTAAGAATCAATTATGTTTTGAACAATCTTGAAAAACTTGAACACTTTTTCGTTTCAAATATTTGTCAATATACCACATTTCAAAGACATTTCAAACAAATACCTTTAAGTTGTATACTACGGTATTTGTTTCAAATCAAATACAAAAAAAAACTATGTGCGAATAATTTCACCAAATATCACGATTACCCACTTCAAAACCCACGCCACGATAATATATAGCGTGACAATAAACCACGAATCAATAAAATATGTTTAATTTTATTCCAAAATCCGTCCGTTATGATCCCATGCATGTGGCGACGTGTATTGTACATCTGCGCGGGCCATCTGCGCGGGGCCACCGTGGGACCAAGTAGTGTGCTGGTTTGATTATTGCATTAAATGACAATACTCAGTTGGCTCCACTCTATATAGGCCTACAGCTGGGCTGCATCTGAATCAAGCACATCTGGCCGCATGGTTTGCTTGACAACGGTAGGAATAGGATAGCTAATCAAATTGGCAACATCTTATATTTATTCATTTATATATTTAATGTCTATCCTATTCAGTTGTAAAACTGATTTACGTAGGAGGGCAATAAATAGAACTATACAATAATTAATAATGAAACAATAGAAAAAAAACACTGAACATCACAAAATAATAAATATCAAATATAATATAAAACATTACAAAACAAACTACATAAAATTAAAAAAATAGAAAAGAGAAAAGAGAAGAATAAAAACGTGGCTTGTCTGACACTCATGGAGGTAGCTCAGTGGTAATGCACGAGACTCTAAATCGGGAGGTCACCGGTTCGATACGGGAACTGGCAATACTAGCTCTAGTTAAAAAAAAGGTTTTTCTCAGTTGCAATTAAGGCGAATTCTGGTGTCGAATCGTACTAACAACTAATAAACCTGATGCTAACATTACGAACAGTTATTATTATAATTGCAACTGTTGAGGGGGGACGGAGGGGGGGGGGGGGGGGGATGTTTGTGAACAGTAGCGCGTACCTAGGCCTCACAGCGCTTCAAGTCTACTCCGATCAGCTGTATGGAAAACCAAGTAAGCCTTGAAATGGGACATATTGCGGTATGTCCTGTTGATTATTTTTGAGAATATTTTTACGTTTTATTAATTGTAGGGGAGG
>OX246743.1:18343804-18452917 GCA_945910005.1 Isoperla grammatica
TCAGGTATCTATATATATAGCATAATTGCTTCTATCGCGGACGTGTTGTTCCTGTCAGGTATCTATATATATAGCATAATTGCTTCTATCGCGGACGCGTTGTTCCTGTCAGGTATCTATATATATATAGCATAATTGCTTCTATCGCGGACGTGTTGTTCCTGTCAGGTATCTATATATATAGCATAATTGCTTCTATCGCGGACGTGTTGTTCCTGTCAGGTATCTATATATATAGCATAATTGCTTCTATCGCGGACGCGTTGTTCCTGTCAGGTATCTATATATATAGCATAATTGCTTCTATCGCGGACGTGTTGTTCCTGTCAGGTACATATATATATATATAGCATAATTGCTTCTATCGCGGACGTGTTGTTCCTGTCAGGTACATATATATATATATATATATATATATAGCATAATTGCTTCTATCGCGGACGTGTTCCTGTCAGGTATCTATATATATAGCATAATTGCTTCTATCGCGGACGTGTTGTTCCTGTCAGGTATCTATATATATAGCATAATTGCTTCTATCGCGGACGCGTTGTTCCTGTCAGGTACATATATATATATAGCATAATTGCTTCTATCGCGGACGTGTTGTTCCTGTCAGGTATCTATATATATAGCATAATTGCTTCTATCGCGGACGCGTTGTTCCTGTCAGGTACATATATATATATAGCATAATTGCTTCTATCGCGGACGTGTTGTTCCTGTCAGGTATCTTCGGACGTGTTGTTCCTGTCAGGTATCTATATATATATATAAAGCGCTATTTATGGCGGAACCAATCTTTGTCTGGCTGGATGTAATTAGATCGTCTTTATATAGGCCTGGTCAGCTGAACGGCTCACCTGTTTGGAAGGGGTATTAAAATCTAATTTAATTTTAAAACGATTTGTGAGTAAATTGTGTATTTTTTTGTAATGGAGAAATTGGTGCAATCCGTTCTCTTCTACATTCAATGATAGATAGATCTTTTCATTTGCGATTACCATATTTTCAATGTTTGTAAATATTTCCAGAACAGAAAGTAGTGACGCATTCAGTTGGTCATTGGTCAAGGGGGGATAAGTCTTACTTCATATTATTGCCATCGCTATATTTGTTTTAGTACAATCCATTCATTCAACTCTATGAAGATAATTTTGAAAAATGTTTGCTTTCTGTAGCCGATGCTTTGCCCCAGACCACTAGCTCGGAGAGCGAGGGAATTCCAGGGTTTGTTTGTATCTTTATAAAACTACATTCAATACCAAAATTTTGTGATCAGCTCTAGAATCACTATCAAGCTCTACAGGAAATCCGCAAGAAAATATTTAAAAATTTATTAGTTTTCGGAGCATATTAGGATAAGACAAAATATTGAGAGATTATTCAAATTGCCTCATTTTATCCAAACATCCATTTTGCATCCTTCTTGAGTATCTCTTACGTAGATTTTTTAAAATATCCAGCCCGGCATATTATAATCCCAACATTGAATGGACAAAACCCATAAATTCTCATGCTTTTGGAGTTTGTTCAACATCATACTATATTTTAGTAAAATATCACTTCGCCCGGCCAAGTCCATCGCAGAGTGAGCCACAGCCACTGTTTTAGTCCGTGTGCCACGTGCTTCATGATTCTAACTGCGATAGAGCATCGTCCCCCGCGCTACATGTTAGCTCACACCGCACACGTGTTCGTATATCGACACACACAGCGTCCGCGTGGTCACCCCTCATTTCAGCTGGAGCAAATTGACCACCTGTTTTCAGAGACGCACATTAGTCACGTTACGAAAATAACTACCCATGTTATTGCCCAAGAACCTTTTCTATTCATTCTACGTCTTGACGTGAAACTCCGAGTGGAGACCCGCTACTCTTTTGCTATGTAAAGGCGCGTCTCCACTGCGTCGGCAAAAGCCGCTCGGCCTGGCCGCGCGGCTTTTGCCGATGCAGTGGAGACGTGTCCGTCGGCCAGGCCGAGCGGCCTAAAAAGCCGATCGGCAGGCCGAATCGTTTCCCGACTAATGTCGGTAAATGTCAAAGGAAATCGTGCCGAATGCCTCGTCGAGCTCAAGGAACCAATCAGGGTGGTATAGTGGAAGGGGTAAATTTGAACGCGCGCAACTTAAAATATAAACCCAACATTGCCTATCGTGGGTCCAACTGCCACCCCCAGTGTATGCATTGTCATTGACTTGCAATTGGACGCTGACTGAGTGATAAAGGGATTTCACATGCACACATGCAGTTATAGTACACCTGAAGTTGAAGTTTGTATCCTGTTTACCGATTTTGGGACCAATTGAATCCAATAAATATTGGGAATCACAGCTTGACGTTCTAAAAAAGTTTATAAAAATCCCATTGCACCTATATTCGAGGATTAACAGATCAATATCAGACATTTATTAGATCACTTGCACTGTATCTGTCCCTACTGCGCAAACTCGGATGACCCAAAAGCGTAGTTTACGGCGTTTTTTATTTGCTACAACAATTATAAATGCTACTGAGGCTATGAGTAAGTCTCGTCGTCATTCATTTTCTCTAGTTATGCCGAACGCAGTGGAGACGGTCAAGCCATTCGGCTTTAGCCGCGCGGCTTTTGCCACGCGGCCAGGCCGATCGGCCAAGCCGACGCAGTGGAGACGCGCCTTAAGATGTAACCCTTCCGTTTCTTTCCCCTTGCAACGCGAGGGAGTGTCGCTACTCTTTTGCTATGTAAGATGTAACCCTTCCGTTCCCTTCCCCTTGCAACGCGAGGGAGTGTCGCTACTCTTTTGCTATGTAAGATGTAACCCTTCCGTTCCCTTCCCCTTGCAACGCGAGGGAGTGTCGCTACTCTTTTGCTATGTAAGATGTAACCCTTCCGTTCCCTTCCCCTTGCAACGCGAGGCAGTGTCGTTACTCTTTTGCTATGTAAGATGTAACCCTTCCGTTCCCTTCCCCTTGCAACGCGAGGGAGTGTCGCTACTCTTTTGCTATGTAAGATGTAACCCTTCCGTTCCCTTCCCCTTGCAACGCGAGGGAGTGTCGCTACTCTTTTGCTATGTAAGATGTAACCCTTCCGTTCCCTTCCCCTTGCAACGCGAGGGAGTGTCGCTACTCTTTTGCTATGTAAGATGTAACCCTTCCGTTCCCTTCCCCTTGCAACGCGAGGGAGTGTCGCTACTCTTTTGCTATGTAAGATGTAACCCTTCCGTTCCCTTCCCCTTGCAACGCGAGGGAGTGTCGCTACTCTTTTGCTATGTAAGATCAAACCCTTCCGTTCCCTTCCCCTTGCAACGCGAGGGAGTGTCGCTACTCTTTTGCTATGTAAGATGTAACCCTTCCGTTCCCTTCCCCTTGCAACGCGAGGGAGTGTCGCTACTCTTTTGCTATGTAAGATGTAACCCTTCCGTTCCCTTCCCCTTGCAACGCGAGGGAGTGTCGCTACTCTTTTGCTATGTAAGATGTAACCCTTCCGTTCCCTTCCCCTTGCAACGCGAGGGAGTGTCGCTACTCTTTTGCTATGCCACCACTTGTAAGATGTAATGTAACCCTTCCCCTTGCAACGCGAGGGAGTGTCGCTACTCTTTTGCTATGTAAGATGTAACACTTCCGTTCCCTTCCCCTTGCAACGCGAGGGAGTGTCGCTACTCTTTTGCTATGTAAGATGTAACCCTTCCGTTCCCTTCCCCTTGCAACGCGAGGGAGTGTCGCTACTCTTTTGCTATGTAAGATGTAACCCTTCCCCTTGCAACGCGAGGGAGTGTCGCTACTCTTTTGCTATTTAAGATGTAACCCTTCCGTTCCCTTCCCCTTGCAACGCGAGGGAGTGAGCGGGGACTCTTTCAAGCTCTCTCTCTCTCTCTTACTAGTCCACTTCTTGTAACCTTTTCCTTCCCTTTGCCATACAAGGAGAGGGAGTGAGCGGGGACTCTTTCAAGGGCACGACAAAAGTTCTCTCTCTCTCTCTCTCTCATACGTCTTGCTATTCTACTATACTTGTAACCCTTTCCTTCCCTTTGCCCTCCAAGTAGAGGGAGTGAGATGGAGATCCTCTCTTTCAAGGGCACGACGAATGTTTTCTCTTTCTCTCTCACATACGTCTTGCTATTCCACTACTTGTAACCCTTTCATTCCCTTCACCCTGCAAGTAGAGGTAGCTCCTCTTTTTCAAGGGCACGACGAAAGTTCTCTCTCTCTCTCATACGTCTTGCTATTCCACTACTTGTAACCCTTTCATTCCCTTCACCCTGCAAGTAGAGTGAGCTCCTCTCTTTCAAGGGCACGACGAAAGTTCTCTCTCTCTCTCATACGTCTTGCTATTCCACTACTTGTAACCCTTTCATTCCCTTCACCCTGCAAGTAGAGTGAGCTCCTCTCTTTCAAGGGCACGACGAAAGTTCTCTCTCTCTCTCTCATACGTCTTGCTATTCCACTACTTGTAACCCTTCCCTTCCCTTCACCCTGCAAGTAGAGGGTGAGGGAGTGAGACGGGGGCTCTCTTTCAAGGGCAAGACGAATGCATACGTCTTGCTTTGCTTCTTGGCCATAGTAAACTCATAAATCACACATTCAATGGACAAATAACTTCTCGGGTTTTTGTCATATATAACTCTCTTTTGATAATTTCAGGGGCTGTCGAACATATTGTACTGGTCAGGGTTTTTAGGTGTGTCTGTGGGTGGGGGAGGGGGGGGGGGGGTTGCCTAATGTACGTATCACATACAAATCCACTTAGAGGATAATAATATAATAGATTTCGTAGGAATGCGGGAGCACTTTGCGCGCGCAATTGTCTGGTCATTTCAGGTGACCAACTACAAAAACTAAGTACACATAATTAGTGTATATTTGAATAGTTGCAAAGGAATGTCTGAAGACTGCTCATCGCAGTATTCTCTTGGTTTTACGATCGAGGACAGGAAAGGAAAGTAAATCTGGTCAGGATTGGCGGTGGTAGAGGAAAAGAGCCTCCTCTGTCGGTGCCCAACTGAACACACGTATGCATATCAAATTATTTTTAGTACCCTGCACCAGATGCACTTATACCCAATTAGTAATTACCGTATATTACATACTTTAGTTGAGGGCTACATTTCTATGAGGAATTCAACCATTTGAACATAATTATTTTTACCATTATGGTCTTTAAAAGAAAATAATTTTTAAACTTGTGGACTTAAAAAAAAATTAAATCTCTTTCCAGTTATGCAAGTTACTAACGAGTGCTGTGTTTCCGGTCGCAGTAGGGGCCCCTCAGAGGTGTACCGATCGCCCCCTCCCCCCTCATTTTACACCGCGGGGTCAATTCTGGGCCGCTGTTACGCCACTGATAAATAAATAAATAAATAAATAAATAAATAAATAAATAAATAAATAAATAAATACATTCACATTTAGAGTCTACCCACTCAGTAACGAAACTGATTTGTAGTGGGGGACTTTAATTTAAAGCGACTAAACCAACCCTGTAGGCTCCGAACACCATCGGCGAGTGAGCGATAACCAATCAAAGATCGATATTTCAAATACGAAACATATGAATCAGTGATTGGACAGTGCGAACACCTGCGGACAAATGTCAGAATCAAGAAGGCCGATTCAGAACAACTTTGAATTTATTGAGTGCTTCGTTGCTCGGACGGCTCCAAAGTCACCGTTTACTAAGACAAGAAGTAATGGAACTGAATTTAAAAAACTCCTGCCTGAACCGGGATTTGAACCCGGGACCTTCTGCATTGGAAGCAGGGATGCTAACCACTGGACCAACGAACCACCTAAAGTTTTTACATTTGCTTAGAATGTGTATGTATATATTATATTATGACGTGCTCTGTGTTGTTAGTACGGCTGTACTGAACATCAAGGTCATATTATAACATCACTTCCTTTGGTCGTCCCGTAAGAGTTCAGTGCGGTTGGCGAATTCCAAGATTTGATACATGTAATTAATAGTCCCAGACCGTTTAACTTCGAACAATTTATACTTCGCATGGAAATTGGAAATAACTTAAAGATTATTGACGCGCATAGTTTGATAATCAATGGTGTGGTTTATTTGCTATCTTTGTGTTGTGTTATTATGCACCTGTTGCGACAAGTGTTATTGTACTTATGAACTACGTCGTACACTTGTTCCGAATAATCTACTATTTGTTTGCTACCACTCGTTTATTGCCATATTAGGCAAACAATATTTATTCCATATCAGTCACAATTATACATATAAGTGGCGTCGGTACTTTGAGTGACGAGGGGGGAACCCTTGCCTTGCGCTCCCATCCCCCCTCCCCCCTCCCGCTCCCTAAAAAATAATGCTTCAGACTAACCGCCAAGTTTAGTGGCGTACGTGGATTTTCTGTTGCGACAATGTTGTAGCTTGAACGTGATGATGAAATAAATAAATAAACGAGAGCTGATTTTCGGTAGAGTTCATTCATTATATGTACCATGTATTATGTGCATTGCTTTTTATGTTTTCGTTACGTTGGTTGTTGTTTTCAATTCGCCGTGTCGTATTTTATTTTAATATGAGGATTGCGTTATGAGTTAGTTTCCTTGAGTCATCACCAGTACATTTCATCACCATTGTAAAAGTAAGCTATGCACCGTCACCTGTCATCTTCCGTCTACACATCGCGTTTCCGACCGAGTCTACGCATGTTATGCGTGGCACCACGTGCGTACAGTACGTCTTCAAACCGTCAGCTTCTACTATGAAAGGAAAACACGTTTAAAAATAGTTTCGTCACAGCATCTGTTTGTTATTTTGCTTTGCATGATCATTCTTGCATATTATTAACAGTCTGGAGATTAAATGATGCTCTTTGGTTGGCGCCTGTTGCAAGGTCAAAGTTCGCACTGGTGCGATTTGACGCTGACCCTTTCAAATGCCAATCTGGAACTCGCTTACTGAATACTAAGAAGTGAGAATCTTGAAACAGTTGAACGTGTTGTGTTATTAATATCCTCCATTAAGAGCGGTTATGAATATTATCACACCTTTCACTATTAATAAATTGTCATTACTTTCGATTATGTCAATGTGGGAATACAGATGTTTGAGCGTTTTGACTATACTACGAAGAAGTAGGGAAATAGTAGTTTGTGATTGGTTACAGCTGTTCTAAACCGCGCCTTCACGCACTGCGATTGGTTGAATAGCGACTACGCGTAGCCGAGGCCGGACTAAGGCGCGGTAGGGGAAGCCGAGTGTATAAATACGACTAACAAAGTGGGGGATCGTCATTCCGTACGGAAACTTTCAGTGAGTGAACCTGTCTTCTTGACTTGACGGAAAGTTTCGGTGTTGTGAAAGCAAAGTATTTCGTGCTACGAGTGTTGTTTAGTGTTTCGGTGATCGTAATCATCATGAAGTCTGTTACGGCAGTGTGTGCGTCGAGTTTGAACGGTGTTTCAACCGGTCGTGTCCACCGACAACGTCGCGACGTCGAGAACGAGGAAATTCAAATGTATTTATCGAAGTTGAAAGAGTTGGTACCGTTTATACCGAAGAATCGTCGGCTGTCTAAGTTGGAAGTGATACAGCATGTGATCGACTATATCGGGGACCTACAATACGCGTTGGAGACGCATCCAGCAGTCGTCGGTAGCGTCAACAGCGCCGTGACGGCGGCGACGACGCTGGCCGCCGCAAGGAGTACGACGACGAACGCCGCCGGTAACCTCAGCCCACGACAACCTCTGGGTACCCTCGCACCCAACGCGATACTCCCCACCAACACACCTTGCGCGACGCAGGAACAAATCACGGTAAGCTGGGTTTTACTACTTTGGCTAAACTACCTGTGGCGTAGGCCATACACTGTAAACTTACGTATACAATTTACTGTCACCATCTCTAATTTGTTCATTTCGTGGTGGTAATAGTCTAATAATAGGCCTAGGCCTACCCTACCTAACTTTTGATAAAGTCCCACATTACCAGTAGGACTAGGAACTGATAGAACATAGCAAGTCTAGACAGGTAGGCCTAGCCGAGCCTAGTTCTGTCGAGTACAGTTATTTTCGGCCGAGGACACTCGCTGGTCTGGTAGGCGATAATTTTGTAGGTGTAGATCTGCGTCAAAAGTAACTTCTAACTTCCGGAGGACAGTGCCCGTTTTAAACTGATAACGAACGCAAATTTCGTGCTTACTGGGTCAACTAGGCTAAGCCAACCATGAGATAGCCTACGCACCGTACATGACTACTTATTTACTAGTTTTTACTTTTTAATTTGTATGAAATAGGCATGAGCGTTTAAGGTGGAGTGGACATTAAATAAATCACCACGAACTATAACCAAACACCCACGGTCACATAATAAAAAACACTTGCCAAAACGCTTAATTTAACGCGAGCAGTAACGTTTTAAATGCCGCCACCCGTGTGGTACGTAGGCCTATGTCTAGTTGGTTGCCGTGACTACCGGGCGCCCCACACTGTAGGCGTCGATGAAGCTTCTCTGACCAGCTGCATTATTAAAACAAACTGGCGTAATAGTCTGGCGGTGTTGAGCAATTCATGTTTTACTGTCTTCTTGTGCGATGCGAGTCCGTCGAGCACCTGGTTCGGATGGATGGATGGATGGACGGCCGGCCGAGCTATTTCCGAACAAAGGCTGACTGTTTTCGAATTGGAAAGTGACACTAGTGTGGTCTTGTCTCCCACCCACACCCACTCACTCACAGCTGCACGATGTAAGTTCGATATGGGTTGCGCTGATTCTAGTTTTCACTAATGACTTTTTTTGTAGCTAGGGTTTCGTATTGAAAGTTCACGACAATCGGTAGGGAGGGATTAATGTGATTAGTGGTTTGATTTCTCCTTTCGTTCCATCCCGATCGAATGAATCGTGTTCGTGCGGGTAGTGTTACGTGCTCGCTACGTGCTGGAGTAATTGGAGTAAGCAGTCGATGATTACGTAAAGTAGGCCTACTGGTGGCACTTGGTGTGAATAGGGCAGGAAACCGTCACGGAGGCCTAGGCCTATCCCACTGTGTTCTTTCAAGTCTTACAAATCTGTTACTTGAACGTACATGAATGACGTCGTAGTAAAATTACCGAGTTTCTACACATCATCTTGTTTACTTTATTCTTATGTTGTTTACATTTACATGGTGCCCTTGATTTTTTGTGCGTTTATAGATGAATAAATAATACTACATATAATATTACTGTTAATGTACGCAGAAGGTAACCATTTTACTGTAATTTATTCCGTTTTTTTGTTACCTTTACCATTTAGTAATGAAGTTACTAATTAGCTAATCTAGTATGTTGTCATCTCACAACGAATACTGTGATCGTTAATCTAATCGTATATATAGGCCTACATGTCATATTACTGCTCTAAAGGGACATCGGTTCGAATCCCATATGACGCATTAACGATAATGTAAACGCGACAATACTGTCATGATTGATATCGAAGCGATAAGTCTGTCTTGAGTTGAGGCATTGGTTGAGGGGTACATGCGCCGAATTTTAGCAGCTGCAGGTCTTCCTCTTACAATAAGTTACATTTAACCGAATATTTCAAAATCTCATAACCGGTCTCCGTTGGCGGGAAGAGAAGAGCACATCAAAATATCGCAAATCCGTTAAATCGCACGCCGCGCGAAATTATGAACCCTTCTAAAATATTCAAATTTATACAGATGGGTCCACCACCACCACTAGCATGTTATGTCTCCCCCCTCATATTACAACAATCATAACAGTGGTCTGAATGGGGGTATAAAGAGTGTTGATATTTCTGAGCACGATAATCAGTGCATATTTTCCCACCCCTATCACACTCACACACACATATACAGTGAGCGGTTCCCACGGACTCGCGGAGTCACCCCTCAAAGCGCTTCGAACACCTGGTTGGAGACGAGAGGACGGACGAAGTAATTGAAGAGAAAGAGCAGGCTGGCTATAATAATAGAGCTCAACATCTGCAACTTGCCAACACGTGCAAACCTAGCCCTGAATCCGTCCGTCCACCATTATAACCGACACACATAACCCACTTCATTATGTAAAACACGATGTATAATAATGTAGATCCAATATCCACGAAAGCCAGAATACTTACATCGATACTTAATTAAGTGTTGCTGAATTTAAATAAGATAATCATCGCGATTGGCCAAGTTGCGTGAACTGATACAGTCTGCAGTCATGACCTAACATGGATAATTACAGATTGAACACGTTATTTATTAGTTGAACGTCTTATTGGGTATAAGAAGCGGTCATGTAATTAGGTCTTGGAATTAACTACACACAGTTCTGGCAGAGTGACAGTGGCACTGTCGAGTCTTGTATAAAGTAGTGGCTGCAGGACTTGGTTAACCTGGTCAAACCCACTTGTAATGTGTCAATGTTCTAATGTGTTGTTTTTGTTTGATTACAGACACCTCCACACCTGGACAAAGTAATCCCAAGTGACAGCCGGCCTGTATCCTGTTGAGTCATCGGTCGATTCAAGATCATCATATCATCATCAGTCATCAAGAAATTATTTACCCCATTAGTCGACACGTCGTCCTCACTAAAAACACTTCACCATTGGAGTAACGTTCCTCGACCACCGGGCCTAGGCCTAGTTCATTTTTTTCTTTTTTTCATAGACAAAAGTGTGTAAAAGACATTTTTTTTCAATGCGTTGTGAAGATCTCCAAATCCGATTGTGAAGAATGTTTTGTCGAAAGGAACTACTGTCGTATCTATGTATCTACCCTCAGTTTTTTTTTCGAACGCACAAGCACATATTAATGGTACCTGTTATATTTTTTACTATGCTTTCATTATAATTATGTTGATTGATAGAGACATTAATGGTTCATATGAATCACATCGTTTAATTAGTTTCTTCATTAAACGGGTTTATTCACATTAGTTAAATTGATAACTGTGTGCGGAGTAAATGTAATATTAAAAGGCGTGAATGTTTATAAAACACAAGAATACTTCACATACATTCGAACTATATGTACACTCTGTCCGTAGTATTGTAGAGTCCATGGACAGACTGTATGTCATTGTTACTATTCTCACAATAGACATTGTTCGTCTAATCCCTTGTTAAGTATTAATGTTTTTTTGTCTGTGATTGTTAGTCATTGTTTTTTCTTACTGTATATAAAACTGTAAAATTGTCCTATAATTTGTATTGTATAAAACAAATCTAAAGAGTTATACTGTACAATTGATTTTAAAAAATTTTGCTATAAACTTGAATATCACAACACACATGAACAGAAGAGGGTAATTCTTCTGGCAAAAATGGTTGTTTAGGCAAAATTTCCTGAAGACTTATTAGATCAATAGATTAAAGTAATGTCTTAAAATATCAAACTGTGTTTTTTGTCTAGTGAAATGTTTTCATGTGAGAATGAAATGGTCTATTCATCCCCAACGAGCGGTATCGAGACGATGATTGTATGTTTCATTCAATGCTGCCAGGGTAGATTGGTCCATCTCATTCACACATCTCCCCCCTCCCCCCCCCCTCTTTCCCAACATCATAACATTCTAATTTTTCGTATTCGGTTTGTATTTGCTTGATTTAAAAACCAAATCTTTCTCTGACTAAAATCTGTGTTCTTTATTGATTTCATGGATCATTGGCATATTATGGCAAAACCCATCTGGCTGGCAACAAGCGTCTTAAAAAATGAAAATACTAAATACTAATAATTGAAATGTTTTGTGAAGTGGAAAAATCACATTGCTGGAATATTCAACAAAATATCAGTTTCTTCATCATTTGCTTACGTGTCCAATTATTTACATATCGATAGAGAAAAAATGAGGAAGTTAATGAAAATTTAAGAATCTCTTTGTTTTGTTTTATTTGCCAGCATTGTGTAATTTGGGAAATAGATGAAAACCATTTTTCTAAATCTCGACTGGATTTTTTAAAATGTCTTTTCGAGCAGGTTTTCGGACATCCAAATTTGAAGATTTATTATATATGGTTTCGGAAACCTTATAAAGAAAAGTGGTGCAGGGCTTACTGTTCCGCTACACACTTTTGCAACTGACAGCACTGCACGTATAAAAAACATGTCGCTTAGTTTGATTGAGTCTAGACTGTGAACAGCTGATTCATTGAGTAGGGAAGATACTCGCAGCACGTGTTACTCCCACCACCCACTATCACACCTTCGAGATTAGTGGTACTTACCAAATATCTTGTGAACTCTAGCATAAAATACTGGCGGGGCGGTTGAAGCTAGAGGTGCTAAACAGTACGTGTGCCTATTTACAACTACAGCCCTAAGTATAATGTGAAGTAGATATGTGAGGAACCTAATACCAAAGCTAATACTGATTACCTAACTAAGCCACTGGGATTGTGTGCAATAACGTATGCAAATAATTAACAAATTTAATGTGCTATATAGGTATAAATTACTATTTTTCTTTTCGCGACAATTCGCATGTCTTTATTTTATTTTATTTTGACAGTCTTTGTCATTCTTATGTATTACACTGTACAAAGGAACATTATTACACTGTACAAAGGAACATGAGGCATTCATAATTATATTATAATTACCGAATATAATTACCAAAACAAGTGAGATGAGGCGTGGGTATTCAAACAGTGATGACACAAACATTTGAACATTGTAGTTTGAAGAAAGATCAGCTTTGAGCACATTCCTACCTGCCTGATCCATATTGAGCGCGTCATGAAGGGTGGGGCGACCACTGGCATAGGTCACCCACCCACTTGTCTATGCACACGTATAGACGCTGTGGGCTGGAGATACAAAGTGAAGCAGGCCCAAGCTCGGCTGCTTGTTACAGTGAGTTCATTACCAGTACAGCTTCCAGTGGCGGTGGCGTAGCCAAGAGGGGAGCTTGTTAAACCCCATGCACTAAAAAAAAATAAAAAAAAACGAGAGAGGCGAAAGGAAAGGTGAGGAGGGCGGAATTTGTATTCCATCCCTGCTTCCAATGCAGAAGGTCCCGGGTTCAAATCCCGTTTCAGGCAGAAGATTTTTAACTTCTAATGTGGATTCAATTCCATTACTTCTTGGCTTAGGAATAAGTAAACGGTGACTTTGGAGCCGTCCTAGCAACGAAGCACTCAATAAATTCGAAGTTGTTCTGAATCAGCCTTGTTGATTCTGGCATTTGTCCGCAGGTGTTCGCACTGTCCAATCACTGATTCATATGTATCGTATTTGAAATATCGATCTTTGGTTGGTTATCGCTCACTCGTCGATGGTGTTCGAAGCCTACAGGGTTGGTTTAGTCACTTTCAATTAAAGTCCCCCACTGCAAATCAGTTTAGTTACTGAGTGGGTAGACTCTAAAATTAATGTGAATTTATTTATTTATTTATTTTAATGCTTTTTTTTAACCGGTTACCCGATTCTGAAACGTGTTTACAGGCGTTACAAACGTAAAATACGAAAAAATATCCACTCGGCGAAAATGCTTCTGGCGGTTGAAACTGCCACTGACCCCTCCCCCCCACGTTATGAGTTTCTGGGTACGCCACTGACAGTAGACAGCTTCATTTGCAGTGCAGACACCTGGTTCAGAACTGTACTCGAATAATAAATCTGTCAATCCCAAAATACGATACTAGTGGCATCGTGTTGTAAGGTTGTGTAAGCAGTGACTTGTAACTTGTAAGAGTCACATAATGAGCTGCATAATGACCCCCCCACTCAAAACCAGTTCTTGGATTCGAGTGGGTAACATGACAGTAAATACACATTTATTTATAGTACCACATCCACGTATAATCGGGTTTATTCGAGTCGATGAGAATGAAAGCCATACTACCTTACACGGGATTCGAACCTACGGTCAAATGTGACATATGGTTAAAAAAAATCTTGTTAACGCTCCTTTCAGGAAAATATACTAATAGTGTTCTCTTAGGGTGTTTGTCCCTTCTCTCCCTTTACTCCTTAACCCTTCCCTTTTAATTACGTAAGAAAAAATTGAAAACCTCTCCTCCCCCCCCCCCCCCCCCCCCCAAAAAAAAAACAGTAATTAAAGCCAAACAATTGAACAATATTAAAAAAATCATAGTATCTGAAAACTACGACCTAAAACGCCGACAAAATATACAGTGAAAGTGCAAATGTCCTATGAAACGTCTAGCCCCCCCTTTTCCTGTCACACATTGGCATTGCCCCCCCCCCCCCCCCCCTCCCTGAAACCATGGACGTCATTTATGGACAACCCATATTATTATGATGACAGCAAAATATGTAATGGAAGTGTGGGTGTCACTGTCACATGTCCGTGTCCAATTGTCCCCTCTCCCCCACCCAAATCATGTACGTCATGGACAGCTATGACGTAGGCACCCAGCTCGATACGTCGAGATGACTTTAAAACCTACACGTACATGATTATTTGGTCGCACTTATAATAAATAGTTTTGTCGACGTGGTTTCCCCGAAAGCTGTGTTTGCAGAGCCGAACGGAGCTTCGTGGGATGCCCGAAGACAATGACATCGAGTGAGATCATTCATAGCCAAGGCGGTGGGTGACGCGTTGTGGCGTTGTGGCGCTTCCGATGACAATGACCTGGTTGCTTGTGACGACTGCCTTGAAATGACTTTACCTGACACGTGACACGCCCCCTCTGATTGATTGGGAGAGTTGGGTTTAAATTGTGTTAGGAATGGTGCACTTTATATTGTAATTGTAAATACATTTTACATTTTTTATGTATTGCCCGAGATGTCAATAAATAAATAGATAAATGAATAAATAAATAGATAAATAAATAAATAAATAAATGAATGAATGAATGAATGAATGAATGTATGAATGAATGAATGAATGAATGAATGAATGAATGAATGAATGAATGAATGAATGAATGAATGAATGAATGAATGAATGAATGCAGTGGCGTAGCACAGAAGTCGGGGGCCCCCCCGCGACATTGGCCATTGGACATGGTAGGATCAAGCACGGGGGGGAAACGCCGCAGACAAAAAATTTTGAAAGCACGTTTTTAGAGTGCATTTGGTGCGTTTTAGGAAAAAGTGGTGGGCTGAATGTAATACCGAAACAATGTGGTTTGTGTGCGTCAATTTGTTTTGTCGTCATGTCGAGTTACAATTCACAGCATACATTGCAACATATTAACGTTTGATCTTATTTTCAACCCCCCCCCCCCCCCCCCCCCCCCTCCCATATCCACCACTTCCACGCGACGTAATAATAATGTATACATTTATCTACTAAAACCATAATAACATATTATTATATCATCAACAACAACAACAAGTATGATAAGTTTTTTTGTATTGATAAATCAAATAACCTACGTTTTGATCCTCCAACTGCAATTCTGGAACGTTTCCTAGCCGTTTAGGCTTTTAGAGTATTATTGTCTGGCAAATCGAGCTTTTCGGCGTGCGTTAGCGTCCGCGAACTCGTCGAACAATGTATCTATGTTTAACTTTCGTGTTCTTTCACCCTCGATACTAAGCAATGCCAAACCACTGAGTCGATTCTCACTCATTGAGCTTCGCAAATAGTTTTTAATTAATTTTAATTTAGAAAAAGATCTTTCGGCACCCGCTGCAGTCACGGGCACTTTTATAAGTTCTACCACTCATTGTAAATAAAATATATATTAACAAATAACATAGTAACAGAATAATAAAATAGAAACACTAACATAACACTTCGTGACTCCACACAGAAGAGAACATTTAACACATATTCACAAAACTACTACGATTTCACTCAATTCACAATAAGAATGTAAACTTTGCGCACTGTTATCAACGCATCCGATCCAGCACCATATTCGACACCACTTTATTAATCGCATCACCTACAGTCTCATTCCCACGCTGAGATATGCCTCTATCAGTGAGGGAGTCCGAGAGAAAACTGACCTCTGAAATAATTTTGTGTAAAGGGTGGAAACTAGCTACAAAACAAAGTTTATTGTTAGTGGGGGTAAGGGTAAAATTTAAGGTTCATTCATTGGCATTTTCGGTGACATCAGACTGTTAGTTTAACAACACAAGTGCATTTCGCTAACCCATACATCCGGTATAAAATCGTGAACGATCCCAAAAATTTTGAACGTTTTGTGAATTTGTGATTTTATTTAAAATACATTTTAATTGATTTGTTGTCTTATTTGAAATTTTCATAATATATGATCTATATACGATCTATATCATCGGGGGCCCCCGCTTCGCGGGGGCCCCCCCGCCTTGCGGGGTTTGCGGGGCCTTCCGCTACGCCACTGAATGAATGAATGAATGAATAAATAAATAAATAAATAAATGAGTAAATGAAAGAATGAATGAATGAGTGAGTGAGTGAGTGAGTGAGTGAGTAAATAAGTAAGTAAGTAAGTAAGTAAGTAAGTAAGTAAGTAAGTAAGTAAGTAAGTAAGTAAATAAATAAATAAATAAATTAATTAATTAATTAATAAATCAATCAATCAATCGATCAAATACCCTAGCAGCCCCATCTTCCCGTACGCCCTTCGGTGGAACATACACTTGTCGTTAGTGGAGTATGTGATTACATTGGTAAATGTTATACTCTATGTGTTGCAATCTTATTACATGAAACGTATTAATTTCGACAAGTTGTTGGGGCGTGGGCACTTGTAAGATTGTAGAAATGACAAGCACTGGTCTATATGACGATAAGGTTATTTCGGGACAACTCTTGATCTTGGGATCTCACTCCTCCGTGCAAGTGTCCCCCAGTGAGATAAGATGTCCTCCGGGCCACCTGGTCTGGCCACCTGTGTCGGTGCTGGGTGCCCTATTGGGCAAGGGCACCACACAACACGCGGCGTAACCTTGCAGCACTCACTGCTCGAAGGTGATGTTAGATGTGGGTCGCTCTGGTGCACAAGTACTCATCTGTACGTCGTATGACGATCCAGTGGCGTACCGGTGCTCGCAGTTGAGATAGTTAAGGTTCTCCTCCCCCCTCCTCCCCCCCAAGCAAGTGCAGACGTACGTATACTCGTGTGACTCCGCTGTGGTGTTCAGAGGCGGACTGGGGGGGTAAGGGCCCCGTACGGAAAAGGACCTTAGGGGCCCCGGGACTTGGCAAAGCTTTAAGGGGTCTGGGGCGATGCCCCAGCCGCCGGAGGCGAAAATTTTTTAGCCTACTATTTTGTTAGAACGCATATAAACACGTTTAAAAATCGATAAATGATGATAGTTATGTGGAACAACGTGTTAAACTGTGAACATCACTTTCAAAAACGAAATTGATGAAGAAACTTTCCCAACACTGGCAGTTTTATATTTCAAATTATATTGTTTCCCAACCCTCTACAAATATCGACTACTATTTGTCCACTCGCATCGTGTAATTTGTACTCGTAACGAGTGTTGTAGCTGGGTATGTACAGCTGGGTCGGGGGCGAAGCCCCTGCCGCCGGAGGCAACGTCGCCGAAGGCGAAACAATTTTCGGCCCTGCATGATGCTTAGTGGTCTAAAACGCGTTTTGAGGCGAAATCTTATCATGAAACACAATTAAAATAAAGTCAATATTGCACTGATAATTCCTAACGTCATAGGTCTAGGATAGTAGTTCGATCCTTTCATTTGAGAAGTAATCTTATGGCTAGTGCTGCGCTGGATCGGATTTCAGTAGGCGCCGATAGATATTGCCACAAAGATCGCCTTTTTAAATTTTGAACGCTTATAGACACGTGATCAGCCCGATTTTCAGTCAGCTATTTTACGAAAAGTGGCTTTGTAATGACACACGACTTGAAAACTCCTTTATTTCATTTTTACATGAGCATAATCTATTATAAATGCCCAAAATGGTACTTTCAGATATAACAAAGTTTACTCGCAAACTATCAAAAGTCACTCTCAAGTAGCGAGCTAGCTAGCAGAAATCTTGAGGGTTCTTGTTTCCTATTAATTTGTCTAGAACGCATATAAACACGTGTAAAAATCGATAAACGAAGATAGGTGTGTCGAACAACATATTGAACTGTGACACCACTTTAAAAATTAAATTAAAGAAATTTCCAGCACTGGCATGTTTTATATTTCATACTAAACTATAAAAAAGTGAGCTCTGAGGAAGAAAGCAGAAATCTTTGTAGCACTTCTAGATGGTCTATATAACTCTATATGTCCCTTTTCACTGACATGAGATATATATTATGCTCTTCTTACTATTGTTTCATAATCTATATAGCGTAAGATATTTTCACGGGGTTGGGTGGTGGCCCTCAAGGGGGCCCCCACCCGGGGGGGCCCCGTACGGGTTTCCGTAGTTCCGTACCTGCCAGTCCGCCCCTGGGTGTACTGGTGCAGAGTTCAAGTTTGAGCCTTCTACTCCAATTATTATTTTACTATCCTACCGTTTGGGGCGTCTTGATGCTCGTATAGTTGATTGGCAAAGTTGAGTTTTCTTCCAATCCAATTACTATTTTAGTATCCTACAGTTTGTGGCGTCTTGGTGCTCAAATAGTTGATTGGCAGTTTAAGTTTGTGTTCCAATCCAATTACTATTTTATAGTATTCACAGTTCATTGTAACTGATTGGCTTGGTTTGGTTTGAAACAGATCTCCATTCCTTCATCTTTTCTATCAGGCTTGTTATCACTTAAAGTGTTGGTGGATATCGTCGTCGTAGAGTAGGAGTTGGCTACGTGCCGCTAGTGGATTTCCTATTTCCGTAACTACACCATTCTCGTTAATTTAGTCACCATTATCATCATCTAAATTAGCGTAAAAATATGCTATAAAGTAATCCAAACAACAAAAAAACAAATAATAATGAAGCTGAGAATGGGAGAGATTGATTGAGAGATGGGAGAGGTAGAGATAGATTTGGAGGAGAATGTCGGAATAGTTTTCAAGGAGACTTTAGTTAGGCACACCTGGAATCTGATACTATAGCTTCTCTGTGTAAATCTCCTGACAAAAGAACCACACATCACAAGTTAGCAGCAGGATTATCTGGCCGGAAATTGAACTATCACCAAACTATAATACACTAGTCAAGGTCAAGACACACATAAAACATTCATTTGATTCCATCCAACGATCTTTAAGTCACTATTTTTATTGATCTCTTCATAGCAATCACGTTTTATTACAGGCATTACAAAAAAAAAAACATAAGTGATATTTATAAGTTTATCTGAAAGACACCTGCTCGCAAACAATAAGGAGCAAAGATCAGCGAGTACGTCATGATTCCTATTAAAACGCTGTCCCGTTCCGGTGCAAGAAAACAACCTTCGATGAAATTTGTAGGCAAAAAAAAAGTAAGAGAAGAGCTTTATTCGCTGAACTAAACGAACACCTGTGTTGAGCCAGCTGTGTAGTTGTAGCGAGGTCAATCTAGACGGCGAGCAGAGCTGCATATTCATATATTTACTTATTAACTATTGGATGAGTAAATGGTAAACAAAATAAGATACAGTCAAATAAAATAAATAAAATAAAAAAGAACGGTGTTTGAGTTTTTTTAGTTAGTGCACAAAAATATCATAATAGTTGTGATTAATAGATAATTATAATATAAAATTAAAAAATTGTATTTGTGTTTGTTGTCTGTATCAACTAACAAAAATCGTCTAACATTATTTATTATAGCATCCCCAGCAAGAACATGGAACACATAGTAGCACATCACATCAAATAACTCTTTCGAATCATAGCATAAGATTGAGTAGGCGTATGTCTACACAGCATCCTTATAGCAACAGATAGCCGCCTGTCTACATCTCACTCGTGAGCCGTTGTACTTGACGTATGTCTACACAGCATCCTTATAGCAACAGATAGCCGCCTGTATACATCTCACTCGTGAGTCGTTGTACTTGACGTATGTCTACACAGCATCCTTATAGCAACAGATAGCCGCCTGTCTACATCTCACTCGTGAGCCGTTGTACTTGACGTATGTCTACACAGCATCCTTATAGCAACAGATAGCCGCCTGTCTACATCTCACTCGTGAGCCGTTGTACTTGACGTATGTCTACACAGCATCCTTATAGCAACAGATAGCCGCCTGTCTACATCTCACTCGTGAGCCGTTGTACTTGACGTATGTCTACCTACACAGCATCCTTATAGCAACAGATAGCCGCCTGTCTACATCTCACTCGTGAGCCGTTGTACTTGACGTATGTCTACACAGCATCCTTATAGCAACAGATAGCCGCCTGTCTACATCTCACTCGTGAGCCGTTGTACTTGACGTATGTCTACACAGCATCCTTATAGCAACAGATAGCCGCCTGTCTACATCTCACTCGTGAGCCGTTGTACTTGACGTATGTCTACCTACACAGCATCCTTATAGCAACAGATAGCCGCCTGTCTACATCTCACTCGTGAGCCGTTGTACTTGACGTATGTCTACACAGCATCCTTATAGCAACAGATAGCCGCCTGTCTACATCTCACTCGTGAGCCGTTGTACTTGACGTATGTCTACACAGCATCCTTATAGCAACAGATAGCTGCCTGTCTACATCTCACTCGTGAGCCGTTGTACTTGACGTATGTCTACACAGCATCCTTATAGCAACAGATAGCCGCCTGTCTACATCTCACTCGTGAGCCGTTGTACTTGACGTATGTCTACACAGCATCCTTATAGCAACAGATAGCCGCCTGTCTACATCTCACTCGTGAGCCGTTGTACTTGACGTATGTCTACACAGCATCCTTATAGCAACAGATAGCCGCCTGTCTACATCTCACTCGTGAGCCGTTGTACTTGACGTATGTCTACACAGCATCCTTATAGCAACAGATAGCCGCCTGTCTACATCTCACTCGTGAGCCGTTGTACTTGACGTATGTCTACACAGCATCCTTATAGCAACAGATAGCCGCCTGTCTACATCTCACTCGTGAGCCGTTGTACTTGACGTATGTCTACACAGCATCCTTATAGCAACAGATAGCCGCCTGTCTACATCTCACTCGTGAGCCGTTGTACTTGACGTATGTCTACACAGCATCCTTATAGCAACAGATTAGCCGCCTGTCTACATCTCACTCGTGAGCCGTTGTACTTGACGTATGTCTACACAGCATCCTTATAGCAACAGATAGCCGCCTGTATACATCTCACTCGTGAGCCGTTGTACTTGACGTATGTCTACACAGCATCCTTATAGCAACAGATAGCCGCCTGTCTACATCTCACTCGTGAGCCGTTGTACTTGACGTATGTCTAAACAGCATCCTTATAGCAACAGATAGCCGCCTGTCTACCATCTCACTCGTGAGCCGTTGTACTTGACGTATGTCTACACAGCATCCTTATAGCAACAGATAGCCGCCTGTCTACATCTCACTCGTGAGCCGTTGTACTTGACGTATGTCTACACAGCATCCTTATAGCAACAGATAGCCGCCTGTCTACATCTCACTCGTGAGCCGTTGTACTTGACGTATGTCCACACAGCATCCTTATAGCAACAGATAGCTGCCTGTCTACATCTCACTCGTGAGCCGTTGTACTTGACGTATGTCTACACAGCATCCTTATAGCAACAGATAGCCGCCCTGTCTACATCTCACTCGTGAGCCGTTGTACTTGACGTATGTCTACACAGCATCCTTATAGCAACAGATAGCTGCCTGTCTACATCTCACTCGTGAGCTGTTGTACTTGACGTATGTCTACACAGCATCCTTATAGCAACAGATAGCCGCCTGTCTACATCTCACTCGTGAGCCGTTTGTTACTTGACGTATGTCTACACAGCATCCTTATAGCAACAGATAGCCGCCTGTCTACATCTCACTCGTGAGCCGTTGTACTTGACGTATGTCTACACAGCATCCTTATAGCAACAGATAGCCGCCTGTCTACATCTCACTCGTGAGCCGTTGTACTTGACGTATGTCTACACAGCATCCTTATAGCAACAGATAGCCGCCTGTCTACATCTCACTCGTGAGCCGTTGTACTTGACGTATGTCTACACAGCATCCTTATAGCAACAGATAGCCGCCTGTCTACATCTCACTCGTGAGCCGTTGTACTTGACGTATGTCTACACAGCATCCTTATAGCAACAGATAGCCGCCTGTCTACATCTCACTCGTGAGCCGTTGTACTTGACGTATGTCTACACAGCATCCTTATAGCAACAGATAGCCGCCTGTCTACATCTCACTCGTGAGCCGTTGTACTTGACGTATGTCTTACACAGCATCCTTATAGCAACAGATAGCCGCCCTGTCTACATCTCACTCATGAGCCGTTGTACTTGACGTATGTCTACACAGCATCCTTATAGCAACAGATAGCCCGCCTGTCTACATCTCACTCGTGAGGCCGTTGTACTTGACGTATGTCTACACAGCATCCTTATTAGCAACAGATAGCCGCTGCTGTCTACATCTCACTCGTGAGCCGTTGTACTTGACGTATGTCTACACAGCATCCTTATAGCAACAGATAGCCGCCTGTCTACATCTCACTCGGTGAGCCGTTGTACTTGACGTATGTCTACACAGCATCCTTATAGCAACAGATAGCCGCCTGTCTACATCTCACTCGTGAGCCGTTGTACTTGACGTATGTCTACACAGCATCCCTTATAGCAACAGATAGCTGCCTGTCTACATCTCACTCGTGAGCGTTGTACTTGACGTATGTCCTACACAGCATCCCTTATAGCAACAGATAGCCGCCTGTCTACATCTCACTCGTGAGCCGTTGTACTTGACGTATGTCTACACAGCATCCTTATAGCAACAGATAGCCGCCTGTCTACATCTCACTCGTGAGCCGTTGTACTTGACGTATGTCTACACAGCATCCTTATAGCAACAGATAGCCGCCTGTCTACATCTCACTCGTGAGCCGTTGTACTTGACGTATGTCTACACAGCATCCTTATAGCAACAGATAGCTGCCTGTCTACATCTCACTCGTGAGCCGTTGTACTTGACGTATGTCTACACAGCATCCTTATAGCAACAGGATAGCCGCCTGTCTACATCTCACTCGTGAGCCGTTGTACTTGACGTTATGTCTACACCAGCATCCTTATAGCAACAGATAGCCGCCTGTCTACATCTCACTCGTGAGCCGTTGTACTTGACGTATGTCTACACAGCATCCTTATAGCAACAGATAGCCTGCCTGTCTACATCTCACTCGTGAGCCGTTGTACTTGACGTATGTCTACACAGCATCCTTATAGCAACAGATAGCCGCCCTGTCTACATCTCACTCGTGAGCCGTTGTACTTGACGTATGTCTACACAGCATCCTTATAGCAACAGATAGCCGCCTGTCTACATCTCACTCGTGAGCCGTTGTACTTGACGTATGTCTACACAGCATCCTTATAGCAACAGATAGCCGCCTGTCTACATCTCACTCATGAGCCGTTGTACTTGACGTATGTCTACACAGCATCCCTTATAGCAACAGATAGCCGCCTGTCTAATCTCACTCGTGAGCCGTTGTACTTGACGTATGTCTACACAGCATCCTTATAGCAACAGATAGCCGCCTGTCTACATCTCACTCGTGAGCCGTTTGTACTTGACGTATGTCTACACAGCATCCATATAGCAACAGATAGCCGCCTGTCTACATCTCACTCATGAGCCGTTGTACTTGACGTATGTCTACACAGCATCCTTATAGCAACAGATAGCTGCCTGTCTACATCTCACTCATGAGCCGTTGTACCTTGACGTATGTCTACCAGCATCCTTATAGCAACAGAATAGCTGCCTGTCTACATCTCACTCATGAGCCGTTGTACTTGACGTATGTCTACACAGCATCCTTATAGCAACAGATAGCCGCCTGTCTACATCTCACTCGTGAGCCGTTGTACTTGACGTATGTCCTACACAGCATCCTTATAGCAACAGATAGCCGCCTGTCTACATCTCACTCGTGAGCCGTTGTACTTGACGTATGTCTACACAGCATCCATATAGCAACAGATAGCCGCCTGTCTACATCTCACTCGTGAGCCGTTGTACTTGACGTATGTCTACACAGCATCCCTTATAGCAACAGATAGCCGCCTGTCTACATCTCACTCGTGAGCCGTTGTACTTGACGTATGTCTACACAGCATCCTTATAGCAACAGATAGCCGCCTGTCTACATCCTCACTCGTGAGCCGTTTTGTACTTGACGTATGTCTACACAGCATCCTTATAGCAAACAGATAGCCGCCTGTCTACATCTCACTCGTGAGCCGTTGTAACTTGACGTATGTCTACACAGCATCCTTATAGGCAACCAAGATAGCCGCCTGTCTAACATCTCACTCGTGAGCCGTTGTACTTGACGTATGTCTACACAGCATCCTTATAGCAACAGATAGCCTCACTCGTGAGCCGTTGTACTTGACGTATGTCTACACAGCATCCTTATAGCAACAGATAGCCGCCTGTCTACATCTCACTCGTGAGCCGTTGTACTTGACGTATGTCTACACAGCATCCTTATAGCAACAGATAGCCGCCTGTCTTTATCTCACTCGTGAGCCGTTGTACTTGACGTATGTCTACACAGCATCCTTATAGCAACAGATAGCCGCCTGTCTACATCTCACTCGTGAGCCGTTGTACTTGACGTATGTCTACACAGCATCCTTATAGCAACAGATAGCCGCCTGTCTACATCTCACTCGTGAGCCGTTGTACTTGACGTATGTCTAAACAGCATCCTTATAGCAACAGATAGCCGCCTGTCTACATCTCACTCGTGAGCCGTTGTACTTGACGTATGTCTACACAGCATCCTTATAGCAACAGATAGCCGCCTGTCTACATCTCACTCGTGAGCCGTTGTACTTGACGTATGTCTACACAGCATCCTTATAGCAACAGATAGCTGCCTGTCTACATCTTACTCGTGAGCCGTTGTACTTGACGTATGTCTACACAGCATCCTTATAGCAACAGATAGCCGCCTGTCTACATCTCACTCGTGAGCCGTTGTACTTGACGTATGTCTACACAGCATCCTTATAGCAACAGATAGCCGCCTGTCTACATCTCACTCGTGAGCCGTTGTACTTGACGTATGTCTACACAGCATCCTTATAGCAACAGATAGCCGCCTGTCTACATCTCACTCGTGAGCCGTTGTACTTGACGTATGTCTACACAGCATCCTTATAGCAACAGATAGCTGCCTGTCTACATCTCACTCGTGAGCCGTTGTACTTGACGTATGTCTACACAGCATCCTTATAGCAACAGATAGCCGCCTGTCTACATCTCACTCGTGAGCCGTTGTACTTGACGTATGTCTACACAGCATCCTTATAGCAACAGATAGCCGCCTGTCTACATCTCACTCGTGAGCCGTTGTACCTACGTATGTCTACACAGCATCCTTATAGCAACAGATAGCCGCCTGTCTACATCTCACTCGTGAGCCGTTGTACTTGACGTATGTCTACACAGCATCCTTATAGCAACAGATAGCCGCCTGTCTACATCTCACTTGTGAGCCGTTGTACTTGACGTTTGTCTACACAGCATCCTTATAGCAACAGATAGCCGTCTGTCTACATCTCACTCGTGAGCCGTTGTACTTGACGTATGTCTGTCCAGCATCCTTATAGCAACAGATAGCCGCCTGTCTACATCTCACTCGTGAGCCGTTGTACTTGACGTATGTCTACACAGCATCCTTATAGCAACAGATAGCCGCCTGTCTACATCTCACTCGTGAGCCGTTGTACTTGACGTATGTCTACACAGCATCCTTATAGCAACAGATAGCCGCCTGTCTACATCTCACTCGTGAGCCTTTGTACTTGACGTATGTCTACACAGCATCCTTATAGCAACAGATAGCTGCCTGTCTTCATCTCACTCGTGAGCCGTTGTACTTGACGTATGTCTACACAGCATCCTTATAGCAACAGATAGCACCCTGTCTACATCTCACTCGTGAGCCGTTGTACTTGACGTATGTCTACACAGCATCCTTATAGCAACAGATAGCCGCCTGTCTACATCTCACTCGTGAGCCGTTGTACTTGACGTATGTCTACACAGCATCCTTATAGCAACAGATAGCCGCCTGTCTACATCTCACTCGTGAGCCGTTGTACTTGACGTATGTCTACACAGCATCCTTATAGCAACAGATAGCCGCCTGTCTACATCTCACTCGTGAGCCGTTGTACTTGACGTATGTCTACACAGCATCCTTATAGCAACAGATAGCCGCCTGTCTACATCTCACTCGTGAGCCGTTGTACTTGACGTATGTCTACACAGCATCCTTATAGCAACAGATAGCCGCCTGTCTACATCTCACTCGTGAGCCGTTGTACTTGACGTATGTCTACACAGCATCCTTATAGCAACAGATAGCCGCCTGTCTACATCTCACTCGTGAGCCGTTGTACTTGACGTATGTCTACACAGCATCCTTATAGCAACAGATAGCCGCCTGTCTACATCTCACTCGTGAGCCGTTGTACTTGACGTATGTCTACACAGCATCCTTATAGCAACAGATAGCCGCCTGTCTACATCTCACTCGTGAGCCGTTGTACTTGACGTATGTCTACACAGCATCCTTATAGCAACAGATAGCCGCCTGTCTACATCTCACTCGTGAGCCGTTGTACTTGACGTATGTCTACACAGCATCCTTATAGCAACAGATAGCCGCCTGTCTACATCTCACTCGTGAGCCGTTGTACTTGACGTATGTCTACACAGCATCCTTATAGCAACAGATAGCCGCCTGTCTACATCTCACTCGTGAGCCGTTGTACTTGACGTATGTCTACACAGCATCCTTATAGCAACAGATAGCCGCCTCTCTACATCTCACTCGTGAGTCGTTGTTCTTGACGTATGTCTACACAGCATCCTTATAGCAACAGATAGCCGCCTGTCTACATCTCACTCGTGAGCCGTTGTACTTGACGTATGTCTACACAGCATCCTTATAGCAACAGATAGCCGCCTGTCTACATCTCACTCGTGAGCCGTTGTACTTGACGTATGTCTACACAGCATCCTTATAGCAACAGATAGCCGCCTGTCTACATCTCACTCGTGAGCCGTTGTACTTGACGTATGTCTACACAGCATCCTTATAGCAACAGATAGCCGCCTGTCTACATCTCACTCGTGAGCCGTTGTACTTGACGTATGTCTACACAGCATCCTTATAGCAACAGATAGCTGCCTGTCTACATCTCACTCGTGAGCCGTTGTACTTGACGTATGTCTACACAGCATCCTTATAGCAACAGATAGCCGCCTGTCTACATCTCACTCGTGAGTCGTTGTACTTGACGTATGTCTACACAGCATCCTTATAGCAACAGATAGCCGCCTGTCTACATCTCACTCGTGAGCCGTTGTACTGGACGTATGTCTACACAGCATCCTTATAGCAACAGATAGCCGCCTGTCTACATCTCACTCGTGAGCCGTTGTACTTGACGTATGTCTACACAGCATCCTTAAAGCAACAGATAGCCGCCTGTCTACATCTCACTCGTGAGCCGTTGTACTTGACGTATGTCTACACAGCATCCTTATAGCAACAGATAGCCGCCTGTCTACATCTCACTCGTGAGCCGTTGTACTTGACGTATGTCTACACAGCATCCTTATAGCAACAGATAGCCGCCTGTCTACATCTCACTCGTGAGCCGTTGTACTTGACGTATGTCTACACAGCATCCTTATAGCAACAGATAGCCGCCTGTCTACATCTCACTCGTGAGCCGTTGTACTTGACGTATGTCTACACAGCATCCTTATAGCAACAGATAGCTGCCTGTCTACATCTCACTCGTGAGCCGTTGTACTTGACGTATGTCTACACAGCATCCTTATAGCAACAGATAGCCGCCTGTCTACATCTCACTCGTGAGCCGTTGTACTTGACGTATGTCTACACAGCATCCTTATAGCAACAGATAGCCGCCTGTCTACATCTCACTCGTGAGCCGTTGTACTTGACGTATGTCTACACAGCATCCTTATAGCAACAGATAGCCGCCTGTCTACATCTCACTCGTGAGCCGTTGTACTTGACGTATGTCTACACAGCATCCTTATAGCAACAGATAGCCGCCTGTCTACATCTCACTCGTGAGCCGTTGTACTTGACGTATGTCTACACAGCATCCTTATAGCAACAGATAGCCGCCTGTCTACATCTCACTCGTGAGCCGTTGTACTTGACGTATGTCTACACAGCATCCTTATAGCAACAGATAGCCGCCTGTCTACATCTCACTCGTGAGCCGTTGTACTGGACGTATGTCTACACAGCATCCTTATAGCAACAGATAGCCGCCTGTCTACATCTCACTCGTGAGCCGTTGTACTTGACGTATGTCTACACAGCATCCTTATAGCAACAGATAGCCGCCTGTCTACATCTCACTCGTGAGCCGTTGTACTTGACGTATGTCTACACAGCATCCTTATAGCAACAGATAGCCGCCTGTCTACATCTCACTCGTGAGCCGTTGTACTTGACGTATGTCTACACAGCATCCTTATAGCAACAGATAGCCGCCTGTCTACATCTCACTCGTGAGCCGTTGTACTTGACGTATGTCTACACAGCATCCTTATAGCAACAGATAACCGCCTGTCTACATCTCACTCGTGAGCCGTTGTACTTGACGTATGTCTACACAGCATCCTTATAGCAACAGATAGCCGCCTGTCTACATCTCACTCGTGAGCCGTTGTACTTGACGTATGTCTACACAGCATCCTTATAGCAACAGATAGCCGCCTGTCTACATCTCACTCGTGAGCCGTTGTACTTGACGTATGTCTACACAGCATCCTTATAGCAACAGATAGCCGCCTGTCTACATCTCACTCGTGAGCCGTTGTACTTGACGTATGTCTACACAGCATCCTTATAGCAACAGATAGCCGCCTGTCTACATCTCACTCGTGAGCCGTTGTACTTGACGTATGTCTACACAGCATCCTTATAGCAACAGATAGCCGCCTGTCTACATCTCACTCGTGAGCCGTTGTACTTGACGTATGTCTACACAGCATCCTTATAGCAACAGATAGCCGCCTGTCTACATCTCACTCGTGAGCCGTTGTATGTGACGTATGTCTACACAGCATCCTTATAGCAACAGATAGCCGCCTGTCTACATCTCACTCGTGAGCCGTTGTACTTGACGTATGTCTACACAGCATCCTTATAGCAACAGATAGCTGCCTGTCTACATCTCACTCGTGAGCCGTTGTACTTGACGTATGTCTACACAGCATCCTTATAGCAACAGATAGCCGCCTGTCTACATCTCACTCGTGAGCCGTTGTACTTGACGTATGTCTACACAGCATCCTTATAGCAACAGATTGCCGCCTGTCTACATCTCACTCGTGAGCCGTTGTACTTGACGTATGTCTTCACAGCATCCTTATAGCAACAGATAGCCGCCTGTCTACATCTCACTCGTGAGCCGTTGTACTTGACGTATGTCTACACAGCATCCTTATAGCAACAGATAGCCGCCTGTCTACATCTCACTCGTGAGCCGTTGTACTTGACTTGACGGATGTAAAATATAGAAATACAAAAAAATGAAAGTATATAACAAGGCAGTTTCTTATATCGAACACCTGGTTTTAGTTGGCTTGCGAAATACCCTCGGCACGATCGTATCCGCTGCCACGGACCTGTCACGGTTGGCCAGCCGTAACAACTTAGGGGGGGGGGGGGGGGGGCAGAGAGACTTTCCCTCCGATCATGCATCACACAGATAGATTTGACTCTAATTAAGGCGTAATTATTGTAGAATCACGTTTTCAAATTAATTAAAACACTGGAGCAATCTGTCGGGCAGGATATCAATTATTATTCGTCCGTGCCCTCAGTCAGTGTAATTGTAATAGACAGTACTTAGGCCATGCGGTGTGGCTGTGGCCCTCAGTCAGTGTAATTGTAATAGACAGTACTTAGGCCATGCGGTGTGGCTGTGGCCCTCAGTCAGTGTAATTGTAATAGACAGTACTTAGGCCATGCGGTGTGGCTGTGGCCCTCAGTCAGTGTAATTGTGATAGACAGTACTTAGGCCATGCGGTGTGGCTGTGGCCCTCAGTCAGTGTAATTGTAATAGACAGTACTTAGGCCATGCGGTGTGGCTGTGGCCCTCAGTCAGTGTAATTGTGATAGACAGTACTTAGGCCATGCGGTGTGGCTGTGGCCCTCAGTCAGTGTAATTGTAATAGACAGTACTTAGGCCATGCGGTGTGGCTGTGGCCCTCAGTCAGTGTAATTGTAATAGACAGTACTTAGGCCATGCGGTGTGGCTGTGGCCCTCAGTCAGTGTAATTGTGATAGACAGTACTTAGGCCATGCGGTGTGGCTGTGGCCCTCAGTCAGTGTAATTGTAATAGACAGTACTTAGGCCATGCGGTGTGGCTGTGGCCCTCAGTCAGTGTAATTGTAATAGACAGTACTTAGGCCATGCGGTGTGGCTGTGGTCCTCAGTCAGTGTAATTGTGATAGACAGTACTTAGGCCATGCGGTGTGGCTGTGGCCCTCAGTCAGTGTAATTGTAATAGACAGTACTTAGGCCATGCGGTGTGGCTGTGGCCCTCAGTCAGTGTAATTGTAATAGACAGTACTTAGGCCATGCGGTGTGGCTGTGGCCCTCAGTCAGTGTAATTGTAATATACAGTACTTAGGCCATGCGGTGTGGCTGTGGCCGTGCTGTGGCCATGCGGTGTGGCTGTGGCCGTGCTGTGGCCATGCGGTGTGGCTGTGGCCGTGCTGTGGCCATGCGGTGTGGCTGTGGCCGTGCTGTGGCCATGCGGTGTGGCTGTGGCCGTGCTGTGGCCATGCGGTGTGGCCGTGCTGTGGCCATGCGGTGTGGCCGTGCTGTGGCCATGCGGTGTGGCTGTGGCCGTTCTGTGGCCATGCGGTGTGGCTGTGGCCGTTCTGTGGCCATGCGGTGTGGCTGTGGGGTAGTGCTGTGGCCATGCGGTGTGGCCGTGCTGTGGCCATGCGGTGTGGCCGTGCTGTGGCCATGCGGTGTGGCCATGCGGTGTGGCTGTGGCCGTGCTGTGGCCATGCGGTGTGGCTGTGGCCGTGCTGTGGCCATGCGGTGTGGCTGTGGCCCTCAACGATTCTGATTGAATCGTGAAAAAGATTGTCCACGATTTATGGGATTTTTTCTGTGTTTCGTTTTAGAGCGCAGGATTTGAAATTAACATTTTAAATGGGTGGCCTCGAGCAGCACTAACACTTTTTTTCAATAGTACGATGTTGTGGGCCCTCACGATCCCCCCCCCCCCCCCCGGCCACCTCCCTCCTCATAAATGAAAGACCAACTTATTTTGTTGCAACACGTTTCGTGAATAATGCAGGAATCAAATTAATTAGAGTAACAATTTGTGTTGATTTTGGGAAATTTTTAAAAGTAGAATTATTACTTGTTTACAATACATTTTTTGAAGCTTTACTTGCAATCGTTTAGTTTTATAGAACGGTGCAAAACACAAATAATCTGTATTTTTTTTATTATTCCTTTTGAGGAAATTCTTTCATTCTTGTTGTTTTCCACCACCACGACGATAATATGAATCTCTCACCCCCAACTCTCACCCCTTCCCATGAAAGAACAATTTGTGAATATTTTACTATCGGTTTCAGTTGAAGCATTGCATTGTATAGTTGTGTTTTTTATGACAGAAACCAGGATTAAGTCTACTTGTAGCAGGATTCCGTCCTTTTCACTCGCTCATACTATAGATACCGTTGTGGTTGATTTCAGAGACAAATTAGGTTCCATGATTTGGCATTAAAATCTCAGTCATGTTGATTATGTGTATATGGATGGGGAGATCTGAGCTGAGATCGACTCATACTTCTTTACCACTCGCTTCCGTATTTTGTTGGAGTGTATTGAACAAATCTAACCCAAAGTTGCATATTGAATCCAACTCAATTCCGGTTTAACCCTCCCAGTGGTATACCCAGTGGGTCGGGGGGGGGGGGGGGGGGGGGATCCCCTTAACTCCTCTCGGATACGCCACTGAATCTTCCATGTAAACGTCGTGGCTATTGTTGATCAGAACCGCCAGCGAAAGTGAATCATTGTATTCGTTCTTTGTACAGTATATCTGTAATTATTTTCGTCAAGACATTCATTCACGATCGATACATCAGCGATCTTATTGAACGCTCCTGCGGCCGGGTACTTTCATCAGAGTCGATAGATAATAGTCGATACGATAGCTCGAGAGTCGACGGAGCTACCCGGAGCTTCGCACGTGCACGCATGGCAACAATGTATTGTACAGAAAGCACTCACCTTAAAAAACACGACCCGTCGCCGCTGTAAGTATTTGCCAACAATGGTAGCCACACAGTGAAAGAGCCTGCGAGAACACCTGGACAAGGATAATGACTTCACTGTGTTCGCTGTGTTATAGGTCCCTGTGTGTTTGAGGTAAGCTGGGGGTGGAATTGAACAAGTAGTTGGTATTTGGTAAACAACGCGCTGCAGTGAGATTGTGTGACATATTTTTTTTAATTTTATGTCGATTCTATTTATAGTGAAACATTAATAAAAACAAAAGTAAACATAATAAACAAAATAATAGCAAACACAAGTCTACTATAGAAAAAGAGAACCGTCAACAATACAAATTGAAAAAAAAACATATCAATGCAAAAGAGGTATAAGAGAGTACAAGAAACAAGAACATAGAGACAAGAGAATAATGAAAAAAAGATGGAAAAAAGAAGAATCCGAAAAAAGCAAAACATTCACGATTTGGAGCTACTAAACAAAATACTGTTAAAATTGATTCAATTTTGGCTGAATGACGACAAAAAGCCTTCATTCTAATCTTTTTTGTCAAATTCTTGAGAAATTCCAAAAACCCAGTATTTCACGGAAAAGTCTAGATGCTACAAAGTGTTAAATGTTCTACTTGAAAATACTATGTTTATACACTACTATGTAGCTAAGTGCTATTTCTGTTGGCGTGTTGGTTGTGTGACGCATAGCTTCGCAGAAAGAACGGAAAGTATTGAGGGGGTGAAAGCCCCCCACCTTTGTGTCCGCGCAGCTAGATAATACTGTAACTACCCATATTTACAGCGAGTTCACAACCTCACCACAACGTGTGCACTTAAATGGAGTATTTTGCGCGGGCGAAATTAAACCTCATTACAGCTTTTAGGTTATCTTGTTATAACTCTCGACCGACCAACTAGGATTAACTCAAGTGGTTCGCGCCTAAAATACTCTCTTAATACCTTTAAACCAGGTATAACTGAACACATTTTTAATTTCCTCCTTTCTTTTGCACGGCCAAACCGTTATAAGAGATTACTATACAGCCCGTGCACCCTGGATAAAAACTTCGAGCGTATCATTAAATGTCCATTGCCTCTCTTTGCGCTTTCAGGCATTATTTTTGCAACACTGAATATAAAACACCCTACATGGAACAATTTCCCCATAGAACTTCTCATACCTTGATTGCGAATTGATGTAATATAATACATGCCACACATGAATCTTATTTGCATTAGCTGCAACAACCAACTCTATTGATAAATATGCACAAAAACATTTCTATTTAAATTTGATAAAATATGGGTTTCGGGTTGCCCTGTCAAAGTTTTTTTAAAGTAAATACACTTAATTAAAGTCAAACAACCCTTCCTACGAGTTCGACTTATACATCCGAGCTAGCTACATTATTACATATAGGTATTCAAATTTGATGAGTTAATAAATTACTGTAGCAGAAAGACATGTGTGTGGCGAAATGAAGACGGGGGGACGTAGGCTGTCGAAGTTGTGTGTGTGTGCATGTGTGAGAAGCATCACACACACACACACACATGCATCTAATACACTTTGGCTTACGTGTATACAATGAATGATAAGGGAGGTTTCTTAGCAGCAGCACCTGGCTAGGTAGTTCACAATGCATTGCCATGTGCTGTGTGCTCTGTCTTGGTCTTGGGATAGGGGTTGCCTCACCCCAGGTGCACCAGGACTAGGACTGAGGAGTGTTTTCCCCTGCGGTGAAGAAGGGCCGCTACCGAACTCGGAAATAAATAGAGAGCGGCCCGGGATAAGAAGGGCTAAGTACAAGATTGATTTGATTGACTCAATTCAGGACTAAATATTTACATATTATTTTCGCGGTTTACGTATTTTTCATATGACTCGAAGTTCACAACATGATTTTGTTTTATATTGTCAATCCATGGATAAGAGGTTTGCCATTGATTCCAGTCTTAATTTATACATACGCGAATTCAATCATCAGTAATTAGTAGGTAATTACGAAAACTAATATCATGTTTTGTATTGTACACGTAATATATATGATCTATGGGGTGTTCTATTCATAAAATCAACCTGGATTACAATGATTTCCCATATTTAAATTTAAACAATTTCTACACACAAACAATAGTTCATAAAATGTAAACAAACATAAATATTTTTTGTTTCTAGCACTCCAAACGGGAAATATATTTTGAAAATGTTTCAAAAAATAAAAAATTTTTTGCTGCTACACGGATAAAATGTTTCCAGAATTGGTGCGCTCACTAGATTCGAATCTCATCACTTATTGGCCCGGCAAAAAACACAGGCCTTATAGGATACGAGTATTTTCATAAAATGGCTATACTATTTTTAAATCATGAATACAATAAGACATGCAGTGGAAGTAGTGATGTCACATGAAACATCCCCCCCCCAATATCTTATGGTCACCCCTTAGTGCCCTGCACACATGACGCCCTGTCAGCCTGCAGATGCCTATCAGCCGCGCATCGCAGGGTTAGCTAACGGAAACTCCAAGACTCCCATGAGAACATTTCGGCAGCACTTGCCGCATATAGTAATTAAATTCCACGCGACAGGTACATGTGAAGACTTCCTCTGTATGCTAATCTGCAGTGGTGATGCCACTCTTGTCTTGGTGGGTCCTACTCATGCAAGGGTGGCGAGCTTCGGGTTCGAGTCCCGGGAGAGACGAACACATGGCTTGATGGGCTCCGGGTTTGAGTTCCGGGCGAAACGAGCATGCACCAGCTAAGGTGATGACATTTGGGTTTTGTCACATTTTCTCTATCCAGCTAAGAAATGCCATACTAAACTGCAAGGTCATATGAGGTTGGTATACCTTTGTCGCCGCTTACGACAGGCAGAGCTACTCTGGATGTATTTTATCCAGGTACCATTTGATCGCCTCGTACGAATGGCAGAGTCTCTTCTGGCCCAGCAGGACCCAGATGTGAAGTGGGACTGAAGCTCCAACCCACTGTCGAGATAAAATAAAATCTACTCTGCACCTCATATAGTTCTTATTGGTCGGCACTGATAGAGAACACTCAGAGGCAACGGATGGAAACGCGCCAAACTCTAACTCGGGAGGTCCCCTGTTCGATCCGTTCACCGGTAATCCTAACTGAAGATTTTCCTCAGGGTTTCCTCAGCCATATCATAATAATGTACAATAAGGAGAATTCTGTGATTGTTTCCTATACTAACAGCCTTAGTACATTCCTTCCCATCTATTCAAAACTCTAGTATACCCATGATAGTCACCTGTTGCCGAGCGTCTTACGATGTCTTACGACATACATTACCTTCTGGTCTGCCATATGAGCACACAAGTACAATATGGCGTACACGTCTGTTCAGATAACAAAAAGAATTCTCACATAAATTCAAACTTAAAAATTCCTCCCTGATACAATCAGTTCCCACAGTTGCGGCGGAGTGTTCTTTCTTTGGCCGCCATCTGCTTTCTTTGGACGTACCATGCATGTGTCCACGGCCATCTGGAGACGCTTCTGTTACCGAGACATCTGCGATACTGACAAGACGTTTCATTCCATTTGTACTTTTATGTACAACGCGCAGTCACCATACAAGGCATTGTACACTTATGCGAAGTCCGAACGCACCTACAATGTACTTTGAGTAAACAATTAAAATTATGTCAATAATTACTGTTGAGTTTTAATTTTAACTCATATTTATTCATGAGTGTAAATTTGACCACATGGCCCTACTTACCATGCTATTTATCTACTCAAGACAATAATATTTAAGGCTAAGCAATAATCATCGTACAAACCTAATGGTCAGGAGTAAAGCCTGTATTACACGGTCAAACGTTTCATCCAACTCCTTGAATAAAAGGACAAAAGCGCATCAATAAATAATTCTTATTGTTGTATTTGACCAAGGAGGTTGTATTTGACTACATACTGACTGTTTTTGATTTTGATGCGCTTTTGTTCTTGAATTCAAGGAGTTGGATGAAAAAGTTTGACCGTGTAATACAGGCTTAAGGAGTAATGTTTTGTAGTACCATGAAAAGTTGAAGAGTGGAGTTAAGGAAAACTGATTGTACCTGGGGTCTAGGGTTGAAGCCCAAGCCGCTTGAGGCAAAGACTTGAGGTTTTATCTGCAAATAGTGCCCAGAAAATTACTTTTGTTTTTGGAACACTCATATTTGCGTAATATTCTCCTAGGTGGGAGGGCAGGGGGGGGGGATGTACATGTACCACTCTTCCCTCCTTGTTCCAACTGCACTTTTCGTTCATTGTCTTGATAAGCATCTAAAATGTTTGAAGCGCACATTGATTGTCTATAAATAACGTAGTCGTGAATATGTAGCTATTTCCCCCCCCCCCCCCCCCCCCCCCTCCCCTTAAGGAGAAAGCGAGATATCGTCTATATAATAGTAATGTATTGCAATGAATACATTATTTACTCTCGGCTACCCCACAAGCCACAACATAGTTGTACCAGAGTAAGTCCCACCTGATAGTGTACATTACAGTATTTACATCGTGCAATTCCACCCACTTACATTCTATATATTATTAAGATTAAGTTGCAAACGTGCATAATTTATGTTCCACTTACACCTACACACAAAAACAGAACCATGTTTAATGTTGACAAGCAAACCACGCAGCGTCAGCGAATGTTTCCATCATGTATTTGTACTTGTAAAAGATTGTGTTTTTTTTTAAACATGTTATAATTCCGAGATGACAATTTGTTGCCGTTTTTTTTTTTTTTTACATGTTGCATAGTCGGAAAAAGGATCGTCGTAATTGCACTTCTCAACCATCCAATATTTTTCCAACATTCGAAAAAAAAGTTAAATTATAAACGTGTATGGATTTTATTATTTTTCATGCCTGCACAATAACAATACATGATAACTTTATAAAACTCGTAATAATTTCCAACGCTTACGAAGCGTCATCGGATCGGTATTGAGCCATCTGCGATGCTGCGTTTTACCACCATCTGGGCTAGTACGAAGTGCGTAGAGACAGTTGGCCGCCGACGTTTTACAGCTGATTAATAAATATGGCGCTGTCAATATTTGTAATGAAAGTCCAACAATGCACCGCGCGCGCGGCCGAAACACATGTCGTAGCGAGAGTGTCAGAGTGGAATACACATGTGTAATTCTCAAATGATTGCTTTCAAGTGGTGAGTAAACTGGGTAACGGTAATTAGGAGGTTACAAGAGGGCCAACTGTTCGTGCGTGCATCATGGGCATGTGTGTGTATGTGGATGGCGCGCGAGCTCTGGTGGCGTTGAGGGGAACTGTGTGACGATGAAGACGACGATGACGATGACGATGACGACGATAATGACCACGACAATCAACAGAGCAATCAACAGAGAAGTGAATCGTTTTGACGAAGGGACTCCGAGCAGATCGAACAACAACAAAAATAATAATAACAATAATAATAATAATAATAATAATTATTATTATTATCATTATTAATATTATTAATATTATTGATAATAATGATAATAATAATGATGATGATAATAATACCTGGTAACCCCTAAAAGTCTACACGTTCCCAGTCGCTGCTGATAATATATCACATTTCAAAGGGAAAAAGCTGTTATCAACCAACAATTTTCACGGCATTGAGATCTACGAGTGATTTACTACAAGAAGACATAAAGGTAAGTACCAGTATCCATTACTTTGTATATAAATAGTAGTTAAATTTTGTAGGCTTACACTTATGGTCGGTGCACAATCGTCCGGGAAGGAGCTCCGGTAACGGTAACGGGAAAGTTCGCTATAATTTAACATTGCCCGGTAACGTTAACGGTAACGGGAAGCTCCTTCCCGGGCTATTGTGCACTAACCATTAGTCCAGGGCCTATTAGCTTGAGAAACATAGGAACAGTTGAATTTAGTGTTGATTTTGACAGATTGAAGCTGGATCTGGACACGTCAAGGTCTTGTAGGCCTACTTATAATTTGATTCGATAATATTGTAACTAGATATATGTTTTACGGTTGTAAAGGCTGGTCCAAACAGATTTTTAAGACATACGATTTAAGGTTTAACGCGTAGTCGTAAAGTTGGATCATAGGAAACACGTACTGGCGTTTACACAAAGTTTAAGTTTAAAGACGTTGTTTTCATTGTTGTTTTTAAAACAACGTCTTAACCTTATGCATTATGTCTTCAAAATCTGTGTGGACCAGCCTTATGTAAGCACTTTTTATTTGTTTCCAGAATTAAGAAGATTAATGAACATTTGACATTTAGTACATAAACAAACAGATTATGGATGATTCTGATGTATTATCGCAACAGACCACCAAATCTGGAAGAGTGAGGCAGCGTATCAAATGGACAGATAACATGAACATTTGTGTGATGCGCAAGGCTCACACATTTTTTTTATTTGCTTACTGGTTACCTCAAGTTAAAATAAACGGGAACTAATTGGTTTCGGCTCGAAAGGTGCATTAACATCGCTTTAACAGCAAGTCTAAGATATTGCTGTCAAAACACGCTCAGAAACGGACCTGCGCCATCTTGCTCGTGATTAAAAGGTTCTGACGTCATATCTCAGTAAACAATAATTTTATACAAATAGTACTGAAATCCCACCCTTTAGTAGATTATTGCTCTCATAAGACTTTAACTGAACCAACGTTTATTTCTAGTTAGTAAATGAAGAAAATGCGCAAGAGGGTGTTGATATTTTTAATGACTCTATACGTACTTTTAAAAAGGCCATTTTAATGCAGTGACATATGGGGCTTGTATATGCGACCATCATTGTTTTTGTGTACTACATGATGTGATATTTGTTGGATGTTTTGTTGTTTTCGTTTTTGTTTGTTTTATCAAAACACACTTTGTGGAATTGTGCAATTCTGTTGTGTTTATAAAATAAATAATAATAATAATAATAATAATAATAATAATAATAATAATAATAATAATAATAATAATAATAATAATAATAATAATAATAATAATAATAATAATAATAATAATAATAATAATAATAATAATAACACTGCTCAACATTAATTAACAACAATATGTTAAATAATTGCATTATTTTAAACACGTTTTGGTAAATACTGTATCAAAATGTATTTTCTGAAGAAAACAGTGGTATAAAAGGCATCGTTGTAAAGTCACTGCATCCTAGATATTGTAAAATGTCCAACTAAATATCGTTGATATTATTAAGAATACTTCAAGGAGGCAGTTGTTTACATGAGTTATGACGTCACAGCCGTTTTTCAATTACGGAACGGGAAGTCCCAAATTTCAAACTTAAAATCCTAATAGAATTGGAAATATACGTTTCTCAGATATAAAAATTATACCGCCCGTATTTTTAGATAATGATCTTCCATTTTTAGGTGCTTTGAGGAATATTTATTTTTGATGAGACTTCCCTATTACGTTATTAGAAACTAGATTAGTTCGATATCGACAAGAACTGCACTGAGCTTTTACACATGAATACCCATTAGTAGATGTAACCGAACAAAGAGTAGCAGACCAAAAGAAAATAATTGTAAGTAATGGTGTGCTACCATTTAATCTATTAAACGTGATAAGACATTAAGTAGAGGAAGAACTACAAATTGATCAAGAAAATGAAGAAGATTTGGCGAACGAGGAGCACATCATGGAAGCATCAAGAAACGATGACCATCTAGGACAAGAATTAATGGAAAAAGTAGATCTACCAGCAGGTCAGAACACACAAGAGGTACATCACCAACATCCACCTATAAATAACATTGAACAAGAAGAGGATACAAGAGGGAACACACAAGAAATAGACGAGCTAAAGAACATATTACATTTAGCTTTTGAAAATGAATGTCAGAATTTGCACATATAGAACCGAACAAGAGACCAAGAATTCCTAAACCTAAACAGTCTAAGCAAATGGACATAGTAATGCACGTAATGAACCCACTTATATTGTTAGATTACGCGAAGAAAGAATTGTCGTTTGAGGAAGTGCATGCAGCAATATATTGTGGAGCCGTAGCAGTAATAAAGTTGGTACATTCTCAGGTTACTTATTAGTCAATAAGTAAACGGTGACTTTGGAGCCGTCCTAGCAACGAAGCACTCAATAAATTCAAAGTTGTTCTGAATCGGCCTTGTTGATTCTGACATTTGTCCGCAGGTGTTCGCACTGTCCAATCACTGATTCATATGTTTCGTATTTGAAATATCGATGTTTGATTGGTTATCGCTCACTCGTCGATGGTGTTCGAGGCCTGCAGGGTTGGTTTAGTCGCTTTAAATTAAAGTTCCCCACTGCAAATCAGTTTAGTTACTGAGTGGGTAGACTCTAAATGTGAATTTATTTTTTATTTATTTAAAATGGGAACGGAGATAAGTCAAACGGATCAACGAGTTAAGGGGAGATATTGGGAGATTAGAACAATTCAGGATGGGTAATAGATCTAAAAAATACAATATTGCCAAAACATATTTGAAAGGTTCAAAATCCATACTATACATGAAACACCGAACGAGGCTACAAACGAATATTTGGATACCGGTACTCTAAAGCAAAAAGTAAGTGCATTAGCCAAAAGATTACGAAGGTATAAAGAATGTTGTGATAGAAAAGAACAAAACGAAATGTTTAAAGAAAAAGAATTCTATCAGCAAATTAACAATAAAGAAGAAATATTAGGAAATGGTATACCATCGAAGACAGAGATTGAGCAGTTATGCACTATCACCGTTGAGTGAGAAATATTTCTCACTCAACGCTATCACAATGCAACATGGATTCAAGATGAAATTGAGGCAATGAGTGATATCGAAGAAATGACATTGGATGGCATCAGTGTAAATGATATAAAATCAACGATACGAAATACTCATAATTGGAAAGCACCCGGTAATGATAACATTCAACATTTTTGGTACAAGAAGTTTTCAAACATGCACACCCAGATTGCTAAATGTCTTAATGAATTTATATTAGGAGACAAGGATTTACCAGATTTCTTTACTGAAGGAATAACATTTCTTAAACCAAAAGATAATGACACCAAAAATCCAAGTAAATATAGACCAATTACATGCTTACCAACTATATACAAAATCTTGACGTCGTGCATAACAAATAAAATATATAGTCACTGTGAAGAACACAATATATTAGCTGAAGAACAAAAGGGATGTCGTAAATTGTTGCAAGGGTGTAAGGAACAATTAATTATCGATTCTGTTGTAATGAGCCAAGCATTCAACAAGAAGAGAAACATTCACATTAGCTATATTGATTACAAGAATGCGTATGATTCGTCACCACATTAAGATACTGGAAAATTATAAAGTAAACTCATTGATAGTAAACTTTTTGCGGACAGCGATGACGAGTTGGAAAACAACATTAAAGTAAAACGTAGGCATCCGACGAGGTATTTTTCAAGGTGACTCGTTTAGTGCGTTATGGTTTTGTCTTTAATTAAATCCATTATCTCACATACTTAACAAATCTACACATGGTTTCAAGATAAAGGACGGTAATACGGTTTGCCACACACTTTCACATCTATTCTACATGGACGATCTCAAGCTATATGCTTTAAATGCGACACACATGACGAGTCTTCTTAACTCAACGTTAGAATTCAGTAGAGATATATGTATGGATTTTGGAATTGATAAATGTAAGTCACTTCATGTCATCAAAGGAAAGATTACACAATTAGAAGAGTTTGAAATTGACGAAGACAACCGGATTGGAGTAATGGACGAAGAAGATATATACACATATCTAGGATTTGCGCAGGCTAAACGAATTGATCATAAACTGATGAAAAGTTAATTAATTTCTGCATACAAGAAACGAATAGGATCCATTTTAAAAACACAACTGAATGGTAAAAACAAGATCAAAGCAATTAACACTTATGCTATACCGGTACTTATATATTCATTTGGAATTATTAACTGGACACAGACAGAAATTCATGCCCTAGAAATTCTCACCCGCACAACATTCACCAAATACAGAACACATCACCCTAAGTCAGCAATAGAAAGGGTGGTTTTACCGAGACAAAAAGGGGGAAGAAGCTTGATTGATTTAAACAATTTATATTATAAACAAATTGTAATTCTAAGAAAGTAGTTTTATACAAAATGCCCACATTCACAACTTCATAGAGCTATAGTGTCGGCAGACAAGTCGCTTTCTCCACTCAATTTAAGTGACGGAAATTTAAACTTGCTTCAAAAAATAAATTCTGACACAGCAAAGGAGGTAAGAATATCAGAAAAGACTTTACATAGCAGAAATTATAAAGAACTAAGGATAACGTCGATAGGGTAGCATCGAACAAATGGTTAACGTCCGGGGACATTTTCAGCGAAACAGAGGGATTTATGATCGCTATTCAAGATAAAGTAATCAAGACTAACAATTACAAAAAATACATAATGAAAGACGTCACAGTGGATGATAAATGTAGAAAATGTAATATGAACGGCGAAACAATTGAACATCGTATCTGGGTGCAAAATGCTGTGTCAAACAGATTATCTTCATAGGCATAACCAAGTTGCAAACATTATACATCAATAATTAGCCATAAAGTATAAACTTATAAACACAACCACTGCGTATTACAAATACAAGCCTGAAAAGGTGTTAGATAGTAAAGACTACAAATTATATTACGACCGGGCAGTTATAACAGACCAAACCTTACATCACAATAGACCGGATATTATATTTATTGACAAGAAGAAACAAGAAACGATTTTAATTGATGTTGCCGTCCCTTTATGCCACAATGTAGAGACAACTTGGCGGGAAAAGATAAACAGATATAAGGAATTATCTATTGAAATAAAAAGGTTGTGGAAGCAAAATAATGTAACTGTTGTATCAGCAAATGGTATTGTTCCGCGTAAACTACATGACAGTATTAAACTAATTGGTCTCCGACCAAACATATACATCGAGATGCAAAAAGCAATAATTTTGAACACATGTAGGATAGTGCGAAAATTTTTGAACTAAGAAGAATGAAGACTTCAAGAAGTTCTCCATCCTGATGGTGGTTTTCGTGGTTTTCCACCGTACGAAGAGCGGATGCTGGGATGAGTACAAATTGGCCACGACCGTACATAGCATCCACAGTTTGGTTTGGAAAAAATAATATGGACAATGATATATTTAATTAGTTCTAAGTAGATTTTAATAAGGTAAACACATGAAAATACTTGACATTTATGTCCGTACAACATGTTTATGCCGGTTTTGACCGAGTTTGTGTGTATTGCAACAATAAAATAATAAAAATAATAATAATAATAATAATAATAATAATAATAATAATAATAATAATAATAATAATAATAATAATAATAATAATAATAATAATAATAATAATAATAATAATAATAATAATAATTGTTTCCAGAATTAAGAAGATTTCGTCTTCAAAATCTGTGAAATTTGAAACTGTCATTCAACTCCAACTCAGCGCCTTGTAATTGCGTGTGTTATTTATTGACGGGGCACGGCCAAGTTGTGAGTGTAAAGAAAAGTGTGACATTAAGTGCTTTGATTTCTTTGAAAAACAATATTAACTTTCTGTGACAAAGAACTTAGTTTGACAGAACAATGAACTTTGACATTTAGTAAATAAACAAACAGATTATGGATGCTTCTGATGTATTATCGCAACAGACCACCAAATCTGGAAGAGTGAGGCAGCGTATCAAATGGACAGATAATATGAACATTTGTGTGATGCGCAACTTCTATAGAATTACGTTATTAGAAACTAGATTAGTTGGATATCGACAAGAACTGCACCGAGCATTTACACGTGAATACCCATTAGTAGATGTAACCGAACAAAGAGTAGCAGACCAAAGGAGAATAATTGTAAGTAATGGTATGCTACCATTTAATCTATTGAACGTAATAAGACATGAAGTAGAGGAAGAACTACAAATAGATCAAGAAAATGAAGAGGATTTGGCGAACGAGGAGCACATCATGGAAGCATCAAGAAACGATGACCATCTACGACAAGAATTAATGGAACAAGTAGATCTACCAGAAGGTCAGAACACACAAGAGGTACATCACCAACATCCACCTATTAATAACATTGAACAAGAAGAGAATACAAGAGGGAACACACAAGAAATAGACGAGTTAAAGAACATATTACATTTAGCTTTTGAAAATGCTTTGACAGAATTTGCACATATAGAACCGAACAAGAGACCTAGAATTCCTAAACCTAAACAGTCTAAGCAAATGGACATAGTAATGCACGTAATGAACGCACATATATTGTTAGATTACGCGAAGAAAGAATTGTCGTTTGAGGAAGTGCATGCAGCAATATATTGTGGAGCCGTAGCAGTGGTCAGACAATTAGGATTAAAAATAAAGTTGGTACATTCTCAGAACATAAAAACAAATAAGACTCCAAAATGGGAACGAAGATTAGTCAAACGCATCAACGAGTTAAGGAGAGATATTGGGAGATTAGAACAATTCAGGATGGGTAATAGATCTAAAAAGATATTACAATATTGCCAACACATATTTGAAAGGTTTAAAATTCATACTGTACATGAAACACCGAACGAGGCTACAAACGAATATTTGGATACTCTAAAGCAAAAAGTAAGTGCATTAGCCAAAAGACTACGAAGATATAAAGAGTGTAGTGATAGAAAAGAACAAAACGAAATGTTTAAAGAAAAAGAAAAAGAATTCTATCAGCAAATTAACAATAAAGAAGAAATAGTAGGCAATGGTATACCATCGAAGACAGAGATTGAGCAGTTTTGGGGTGGGATATGGAGTAACCCATTAATGCACAATCACAATGCAACATGGATTCAAGATGAAATTGAGGCAATGAGTTATATCGAAGAAATGACATTTGATGGCATCAGTGTAAATGATATAAAATCAACGATACGAAATACTCATAATTGGAAAGCACCCGGTAACGATAACATTCAAAATTTTTGGTACAAGAAGTTTTCAAACATGCACACCCAGATTGCTAAATGTCTTAATGAATTTATATTAGGAGACAAGGATTTACCAGATTTCTTTACTGAAGGAATAACATTTCTTAAACCAAAAGATAATGACACCAAAAATCCAAGTAAATATAGACCAATTACATGCTTACCTACTATTTACAAAATCTTGACATCGTGCATAACAAATAAAATATATAGTCACTGCGAAGAACACAATATATTAGCTGAAGAACAAAAGGGATGTCGTAAATTGTCGCAAGGGTGTAAGGAACAATTAATTATCGATTCTGTTGTAATGAACCAAGCTTTCAACAAGAAGAGAAACATTCACGTTAGCTATATTGATTACAAGAAAGCGTATGATTCGTCACCACATTCGTGGCTAATACAGGTACTGGAAATTTATAAAGTAAACCCATTGATAGTAAACTTTTTGCGGACAGCGATGACGAGTTGGAAAACAACATTAAAGTTAAACGTAGGCAAAGAGCAGATATGTACTGACCCAGTTAACATCCGACGAGGTATTTTTCAAGGTGACTCGTTTAGTGCGTTATGGTTTTGTCTTTCATTAAATCCATTATCTCATATACTAAACAAATCTACACATGGTTTCAAGATAAAGGACGGTAATACGGTTTGCCACACACTTTCACATCTATTCTACATGGACGATCTCAAGCTATATGCTTTAAATGCGACACACATGACGAATCTTCTTAACTCAACGTTAGAATTCAGTAGAGATATATGTATGGATTTTGGAATTGATAAATGTAAGTCACTTCATGTCATCAAAGGAAAGATTACGAAATTAGAAGAGTTTGAAATTGACGAAGACAACCGGATTGGAGTAATGGACGAAGAAGATATATACAAATATCTAGGATTTGCGCAGGCTAAACGAATTGATCATAAACTGATGAAAAGTACACTAATTTCTGCATACAAGAAACGAATAGGATCCATTTTAAAAACACAATTGAATGGTAAAAACAAGATCAAAGCAATTAACACTTATGCTATACCGGTACTAACATATTCATTTGGAATTATTAACTGGACACAGACAGAACTTCATGCCCTAGAAATTCTCACCCGCACAACATTCACCAAATACAGAAGTCATCACCCTAAGTCAGCAATAGAACGAGTGACTCTACCTAGAGAAAAAGGGGGAAGAGGCTTGATTGATTTAAACAATTTATATTATAAACAAATTGAAATTCTGAGAAAGTACTTTTATACAAAATGCCCACATTCACAACTTCATAGAGCTATAGTATCGGCAGACAAGTCGCTTTCTCCCCTCAATTTAAATGACGGAAATTTAAACTTGCTTCAAAAACTAAATTCTGACACAGCAAAAGAGATCAGAATATCAGAAAAGACGTTGCATAGCAGACATTATAAAGAACTTCTTAAGGATAGCGTCGATAGGGTAGCATCGAACAAATGGTTAACGTCCGGGGACATTTTCAGCGAAACAGAGGGATTTATGATCGCTATTCAAGATAAAGTAATCAAGACTAACAATTACAAAAAATACATACTGAAAGACGTAACAGTGAATGATAAATGTAGAAAATGTAATATGAACGGCGAAACAATTGAACATATTGTATCTGGGTGCAAAATGCTTTGTCAAACAGATTATCTTCATAGGCATAACCAAGTTGCAAACATTGTACATCAAAAATTAGCCATGAAGTATAAACTTATAAACACAACCACTGCGTATTACAAATACAAGCCTGAAAAGGTATTAGATAGTAAAGACTACAAATTATATTACGACCGGGCAGTTATTACAGACCAAACCATACATCACAATAGACCGGATATTATATTTATTGACAAGAAGAAACAAGAAACGATTTTAATTGATGTTGCCGTCCCTTTATGCCACAATGTAGAGACAACTTGGCGGGAAAAGATAAACCGATATAAGGAACTATCTATTGAAATAAAAAGGTTGTGGAAGCAGAATAATGTAACTGTTATACCGTTAATTATATCAGCAAATGGCATTGTTCCACGTAAACTCCATGACAGTATTAAACTAATTGGACTCCAACCGAACGTATACATCGAGATGCAAAAAGCAATTATTTTGAACACGTGTAGGATAGTGCGAAAATTTTTGAACTAAGAAGAATGAAGACTTCAAGAAGTTCTCCATCCCGATGGTGGTTTTCGTGGTTTCCACCGTACAAAGAGCGAATGCTGGGATGAGTACAAATCGGCCACGACCGTACATAGCATCCACAGTTTGGTTTGGAAAAAAATAATGTGGACAATGATATATTAAGTAGTATAGCCAAATGTGGGCATTTGAGAAGCAGAAGAAGAAGAAGAAGAAGAAGAAGAAGAAGAAGAAGAAGAAGATATATTAAGTAGTTCTAAGTAGATTTTAATAAGGTAAACACATGGAAATACTTGACATTTGTGTCCGTACAACATGTTTATGCCGGTTTTGACCGAGTTTGTATGTATTGCAACAATAAAATAATAATAATAATAATAATAATAATAATAATAATAATAATAATAATAATAATAATAATAATAATAATAATAATAATAATAATAATAATAATAATGATAATAATAATAATCAAAAAAATAATAATAATAATAATAATAATATAGCCTGTGTGAACCGGGTTCTAACTCTAATTCTAAGTGGATTTCGGACAGTACTTAACCTATTGCAGAGCCACCTATTGGGAGAAATTTAACGTAGAGTTGAAGCATTGGTTAAAGAAGTAAATATGAACGACGAGAGAAGAAAACTGATTTACAGTAGGCCTAGGCCTACTGCAAATCAGATTTTATTAGCTAGGCAAGCCTACCTGTCTGCCTTTTGAGGTTAGGAAATGTAAAAGTATTCATTTTCCAGTATTGATGCAGGTTTTAGGCTCTAGAGTAGGCCTATCACTGTTTATTTTTACATTATAAAATAATACTAGAGGTATGTATATAATAGACTTAATTTACATTTCCTTTTTCCGTCTTCCTTCTCGCAGCTGTTTTTTTTCGTCCGCCATTTTTAGACTTATAACAAGCGTGCACTTTCGATTGCTAGGTCTAAACTTCGATTTAGACCTAGACGTCACCGATGATTGATGACGTCAAATTTAGACTTAGACCTAGAGTTAGCAATGATAAAGAGGAATTCGGACACGTCCTTCCTTAGAACTTTTAATTCGGACACGTCCTAAGAGTCACGTAAAAATTGGCTCCTTATTAAAAATGTAATTTCCATGATAGAAGGAAGAATCGGTCCCAGTTTTTGACACAGGGGTGTTCCATAAGATGTCTACTACGAGGGAAATTGAAGGGAAGTACTAGTTAACATTTATATTCAAATAAATAATAGTTTAATTTAGTTTTAAGTGGTTGTTCCGAGATAGTCGGGACTCCGTTTTGTTTAACATAGGAACAAATAAAGGTAGATAATTTTGGCAGACAAATTAGGTCAATATGGGCGTAGATTTAGTTCATATTATTCATTACACATAATTTACCAAGATTATATGAATAAAGTTAGATGTATAAGCAGTTGTACGTAAGTACTTTTCAATCTTTTTAGAATTGAGAGGACTTTTTCGTCTTTGAAATCTGAGAAGTACTTGGAAATTTACGAGAGGCAGTCCACAAAATTGCCGCTAACAGCGCGCGCGGTTTTGGTGTTCGACGAGACCTCACCAGGGGAATCGCGAGAGGACTCGTATCAAGGACTTTGAAAGGAAATACTAGAGGACTTTCGATCAAACTGGGAAGTGTATCGACTGAGTGCACTGACTTTTCGAAACAACAAAACGAACTTTGACAGCTGTTATAGAAAATAATTTTGACAGAACATGACGTGAACATGACTACGTATATCACGCAATTCTAACGCGCTTGGGATGAAGGCGCCTTGCTTTCAATCGGTAGCCGAGTGAGGAATCTGCTCCGTATATCACGTCAATCTGAAGCGCCCTTATCTACACCGGCTGCAAATTCAGCCAATCACAACACAGGCTGTGCATCGCGGAGCCGCTTTGACGTGTATATCACTGAAATCCAAGTGAATTCTAACCTCCAACTCGCTTGCCCAAGCGAGTTGGATCGCCGCCGCCTTGAGGTAAATTCGACGTGTATACCACACTCTGCAACCGATTGGAACCAAGGCGCCTTCATCCTAGGCGCCTTAAACTTGCGTGATATACGTAGTCAATTAACATACCGAATAACATTTAGAACTAGTTTAAACTTATGAGAGTGAATCCTTCGAGACAACATCCATCCTGACATGGTTTTCGTGGTTTTCCATTGTCCATAGAGTAGAATTACTAGGATGGCTTCGAGAAATCGGCCACGACCGTACACACAGTAACACGACGCAAAGAAGACACACTCGAAGACAACGCAAATAAGATCATATCATTATGCAGTGTATACTATGAACAAGTACTAATAAGACAGTAACGACTGAAGTTGAACAAGGTACCTCATGGAAATACTTGACATTCCATCTGTATTGTCCGTTTAACATGTAAACACCGGCTTTGACCGAGATTGATGACTGTTTAAACTAGTAACATGTGATTAGTGAAGTAAAATAAGGTAGATACATGGAAATACTTGACATTACGTCCGTATAACATGTTAACGCCGGTTTTGACCGAGATTGTATACATTCAATAATTATTATTATTATTATTAAATTATGTGCTACCTATCTATACTAACAGCCCTCGGGATATTCCAGTATTCGCTTTGTGACTGAGGAAAACCCTGAAAAAACCTTTAGTCAGACTTGCCGGTAGCAGGTATCGAACCGGTGACCTCCCGAATTAGAACCTCGTGTGCTCACTGAGCCATTTCTATCGAATACAATACGATAAATAGGGGCATATTAGGCCGGCAGAGGGATAAATGGCAATGGATATTCAGGAGCTGATCGTAATTATCAATTCTAGAATTCCCTTTGTGACCGCGATAACCTCTTGCAAAACATTCAAAATTACCCGTGACGGAAATCGAACCCGACACCTCTCGAATCAGTCCGCCTGCTACCGCTGCTATCAGTGTTACATGATAGTAACAACAAACACCTGCTTTCTAAGCATAAACGATGTAAGTTTCCCATGGCGAGCGGTATCACATTGTAGTGTTCACTGGCTTTGCTTCCTGCTTGGTGTCGGATGCAACAGCCGGGGAGCCTGAATAGCGCCGAATGGAACAACGCCGAATCGATCGTGTGTACTGCACTTTCAAGTATAATCCTAACCCAAAAAAGTAGACCTTGTAACCTGGAACAACGCCGAATCTTTTTCTGCGTTAATCCACCGGAACAACGCCGAATCTTTTTCGGCGTTAATCCACCGGAACAACGCCGAATCTTTTTCGGCTTAAATCCACCGGAAGAACGCCGAATCTTTTTCGGCGTTAATCCACCGGAACAACGCCGAATCTTTTTCGGCTTAAATCCACCGGAAGAACGCCGAATCTTTTTCGGCGTTAATCCACCGGAACAACGCCGAATCTTTTTCGGTGTAAATCCACCGGAACAACGCCGAATCTTTTTCGGCGTTAATCCACCGGAACAACGCCGAATCTTTTTCGGTGTAAATCCACCGGAACAACGCCGAATCTTTTTCGGCGTTAATCCACCGGAACAACGCTGAATCTCACAGTGTTGGTTATAATTCTTTAAAAAAAAAAGTTTTTAGGTTCGTCAATACATTCTACTCACTGCACCGTTCAAACCGTGTATTACACAGAAAATGATTCGGCGTTTTTCCAGTGGATTAACGCCGAGAAAGATTCGGCGTTGTTCCGGTGGATTTAAGCCGAATAAGATTCGGCGTTGTTCCGGTGGATTAACGCCGAAAAAGATTCGGCGTTGTTCCGGTGGATTTACACCGAAAAAGATTCGGCGTTGTTCCGGTGGATTAACGCCGAAAAAGATTCGGCGTTGTTCCGGTGGTTGTTCCGGTGGATTTACACCGAAAAAGATTCGGCGTTGTTCCGGTGGATTAACGATGAAAAAGATTCGGCGTTGTTCCGGTGGATTTAAGCCGAAAAATATTCGGCGTTGTTCCGTTGGATTAACGCCGAAAAAGATTCGGCGTCGTTCCGGTGGATTTACACCGAAAAAGATTCGGCGTTGTTCCGGTGGATTAACGCAGTAAAAGATTCGGCGTTGTTCCAGGTTACAAGGTCTACTTTTTTGGGTTAGGATTATACTTGAAAGTGCAGTACACACGATCGATTCGGCGTTGTTCCATTCGGCGCTATTCAGCGTCCCCCAACAGCCGCCGCGTCTGGCGCCGAGCTCGGCGCATACCGGAGAAGGCCCCCCCCCCCCCCCCCCCCCCCTATCGTATATCCCCGTATTATCGCATTTAATCGAAACGTAATGAATTATGCATATATTTGTTTTCGTTATCTGTAGACCCTGATCTGTATTGTGTATCTTGATCTTCCCACCATTTCAATTTTAGTTGTTTTAATGTTAAATTACTTAAATTCTCATGCTCTGCTACCACAAATCCATTCACTGCCCATTCGGTGAAATTGTCCGCTGTAATGTACAATAATATAGCTATATTGTACCTATATTTTTCCCAGCTTTCAAATACATCTCATTACCTATACTCACTGATTTTTTAAATTTGGTTCAAACTTTCCCCTACTGACTATTTCCCCCAGTTTCTTTACCATAACTAGTATGACTTCTGGAAGTAATTCAAAATGGAGATGTGTAAAAAGTAGGCAAAACGGATATTTTCAAATATCCCGGAAAATTGATAAATTAATAATAATTGCAGAGTAAAATTAAAAAATTGCAAAAATACATGGTAATGTTTCAGAAAGTATAATCTTTAACAAGTTTGCCAAAAAAATAAGTTTCATCTTATCATTTTGAAAATATTCAAAATCCTAAATTTTGAAAAATTTCTTTAAAAATAAGATTTTTAAACTTTGAAAATGTTTCTGTATGTTGAAAAAATAACATTGAACTTGAAATGTTAATATAACCTCCAAAATTAATTCGCTATTGAATAGGTTAACTCGAAATGTGCTGAATATGTGTTACAGTAAAATCGTTTTGAGCAGGTCAGGTCAGGTTTTTTTTTTTTTTTTAGATATTAACGGTTCAGTGTAGAGGAGCTAAGTTAATAGCTACCCCTATTGAACTTTTAACCACGCGGTTGTTTCAAGTGCTCGTAAGCGGAACGAATGTGCGATAGAGTGCCAAGACAGTTTTGGTTTTGTTGAAACAGCTTGCATGATAAGAGTCTGATGTCGGCCACTACTAAAACATCAATATTCCCGCTGGTAATGTAATTGTTGTAATTTATAAGCTATACGTACAACAATAATGAGTAAAAAGTTAAAACTACTTTCTTTCATACGAACAGGTCATTTTCCGCTCATTGTTGTGCTGTACAAAGAGAGCAACAATGCAACAATAAACTAAACAAACACTCTCTCTCTTTGTACAGCACAACAATGAGCGGAAAATGACCTGTTCATATGAAAGAAAGTAGTTTGAACTTTTTACTCATTATTGTTGTACGTATAGCTTATAAATTACAACAATTACATTACCAGCGGGAATATTGATGTTTTAGTTATTGTTTTGGAGTGTCAATGCTTGGCGTGGTATATACGAAGCAAGTCCCGCATATCCCACGCTGGCCGGCCGGGTACGCAGGATGTGTCTGTTCAGTAGTACTAATAATAAGTATTTATACTAATACTAACTTTCTCCTGTAACCTGGTCATTTTCCGCTCATTGTTGTGGTGTACAAAGAGAGCGGCAATGCAACAGGTATAAACAAAGCAAGTCCCCCGTGGGCAGGATGTGTTATCAGGACCGGAAGGAAGACAGATATCATTACACTATAGCGATGCGATGCGATGCGCTACTAAACCCGTGTTACCTGGTCACACGCAGAGATTCCACGGGGTCATTGTGCACACTACACTAGACTAGCAACATGCGTGTGATAGCGATATCACATTCAGGTACACCGACCGATAGAGGTAGCTTAGCAGCGGTATAAGACGCAGCCTCTTCGCCCTCCTGCGCCAGCAGTCCTGCCTGATTGAAGGTTTTTTTTTACGAGGGTTTACTCATGTACAAGGCGAATACTAGGATTTAGTCATACTAAAGGTCTCTCACACCAAGAAGTAAGATAGTGTCAGGGGAGTCAGGACCGCCCAGAAATAGTTTACAACTTAACAAGTGCGAATCACTAACGTTTTTTCCGATGATCTAGTACAATTAAGTTGCGTTAAGTTTTTTTGAGGGAAACCTGCTTGCACGTTTTCTTGTACGTTACCGTCAACAAACTTACCGCAACAAAATTGTACTAGATAATCGTGAAAAACGTTAGTGATTCGCACTTGTTAAGTTGAGAACGAAAAAGTAACGATCTGACTTCTTTGGGTACCGCAACTTTGCAGCCCTCGGAAATTCTTCCTATAACTATTCAAAACTGCAATACTATAACCGCGTGAATATGTTTAATTTCGTTGAAACAGCGTGCATGAAAGGTGCGGTAGATTAGGACATGAGGTAAGAAGAAGAAGAAGAAGAAGAAGTAAGAAATCCATAATCTCTCCACTCTCTATAGATCATTCTACTCGATTCTAAACAAACATACTCGGAGTAAACTGATCTCGAATATGAAGGTATAAACGAACGTTTAATTCTAGATCGGAGTAGACTCGAGTATAGATAGTGTACGGCCAACAAACAAACCTTATGCACGTCTCTGTAGTCGACCGAACATGTAAATAATGTATTTATTACATGGGATGGGAACACGGTCATTGTTGTTGTCGCCATGGACACAATATGACCTCGTCAGTCAAGTCAACCCGTACATTGAGACAATCCCACACACACACCTGTCGAGCATAGAACCACAGACAGTTACAAACTATATTATCACATCTCTATTTCTTTGCCGTGAGGCTCTTTCTGTGGCTAAAACAAAAACAAGTACAAGTCCTGATTCATGTACGTCTATTACTGGATACCGTAAGCTATTCTTTCTTATGGCTATTCTTTCATGTTTTTCTTTTTGTTACGTAGCTGTATTATATAATGAATAGTTTTCACGGTTTTCTATCTGCCTACCGCAAAAGGTGTGACGTTACTAAAACTGTCAAGAGATGGCGCTGCTAAGCTGTACCATTTTTTGCGCCATTTTAGGTTCAACAAATGTTCAACAGTTCAAATATTCAACAATTGTCAGTTAAACACCACCTGCGCATTAGTTCACTTTTTTGCTACCAGAATGCATTGCAGTAAGTCTCAATGTAAAGATTACTTGTTTGAGAAGGTATGGTCCATCCATACCCACAATCAGTCAAGAATATATACGATTTATCTTACCATATCTACAATAATTCCAGAAATAAATGTATTCATGTTAAAACAATGAAAATAAAATTCAGATTGCCGAAACAGGAATAAATAATGTGCGATGCAACAGATCCAGGATAATATGCTTTGTGATGGATATGGACTATGCAGACATATAGAAAAACTGACAGAAAACAGGTATTAAAGCAAAACACGGGTAACCTGAAAATAGTGTATTTGAAAAACAAAAACACTATAATATGTGTGCACTGTAGTCTGCAAGGATGTAATAAAGTATCAGTCGATAATTGTTCGCCACTGGATCCATTGTGTGGTTCGAAGAGCGAATGCCAGCATAGAGGAAGGGCGTAACAAACCGGTCCGCCACTGGCTCTCCTGCAGGAATGCTCGCCCAGACTCTAGCTAGAGGAAGGGCGTAGCGTACGACCCGCCACTGGCTTTCCTGTACGAATGCCTGCTCAGCGGAAAGGCGTAACACATCGGTCCGCCACTGGCTCTCCTGCAGGAATGCTCGCCCAGCTAGAGACTTACACCCTAGACTCCAGCTAGAGGAAGGGCGTAGCGTACGACCCGCCACTGGCTTTCTTGCACGAATGCCTTCTCAGCGGAAGGGCGTAACACACCGGTCCGCCACTGGCTCTCCTGCAGGAATGCTCGCCCAGATTCTAGCTAGAGGAAGGGCGTAGCATACGACCCGCCACTGGCTTTCCTGCACGAATGCCTGCTCAGCGGAAGGGCGTAACACACCGGTCCGCCACTGGCTCTCCTGCAGGAATGCTCGCCCAGCTAGAGACTTAGACCCTAGCCTCCAGCTAGAGGAAGGGCGTAGCGTACGACCCGCCACTGGCTTTCCTGCACGAATGCCTTCTCAGCGGAAGGGCGTAACACATCGGTCCGCCACTGGCTCTCCTGCAGGAATGCTCGCCCAGCTAGAGACATAGACCCTAGACTCCAGCTAGAGGAAGGGCGTAGCATACGACCCGCCACTGCCTTTCCTGCAGGAATGCTCGCCCAGCTAGAGACTTAGACCCTAGACTCCAGCTAGAGGAAGGGCGTAGCATACGACCCGCCACTGGCTTTCCTGCACGAATGCCTGCTCAGCGGAAGGGCGTAACACACCGGTCCGCCACTGGCTCTCCTGCAGGAATGCTCGCCCAGCTAGAGACTTAGACCCTAGACTCCAGCTAGAGGAAGGGCGTAGCATACGACCCGCCACTGGCTTTCCTGCACGAATGCCTTCTCAGCGGAAGGGCGTAACACACCGGTCCGCCACTGGCTCTCCGCACGAATGCTGCCTAGCGGAACCGCCGGAAAGGCGGACTAGAAGGCGACTTCCGTGCATGCCTTTAATGAATGGATCATTCATACTAATTACCCCCTCCCCTCCCCTCCTGCCATTCACAAGTGGCTGAGTTTGAGCTAAAACAATGCGGGGTCGCTCCCATAGGGTCAGGAGTCGAAATTCTGTCACCTACATTAAGGCGTCATGCGTGGCGTGGGTGTCAGTGAGCTGTGTTGTCTGGTGAGCCGTTTCTCACGCCCACTTAGTGTTGAGTTCAGACCATTCGCGTCCTTCTCATTCATGAAACCCATATATTATATAATAACAAACGATGGTTTTCGTTCTGTAACACTGTAACATTAGTGTTATCCTTTCTGTTTTGATGACTAACGACGATGTAGTAGTAGTACCGATGGATTGGTTCAGTGCTAGTTCACTCGAGAATCTTAGCAGATAAAGTAATCTAAAACCATTCGCAGTTAACTATTTGTAATTCTTTTGTAAGATTTAAAGATTTCTCAAAATAAATGTATCGTGATTTTTTTTAGAATTTTTAAAATTTTTGTAGTGTAAGTAAAACTAGAATTGGAGAACAAAATATACTTATACAAATTAGATTGTTTCCTTAATGTTTCACATCTGAAATGCAAGCGAAACTGCAAATTAATTATTTCCACAACATACTAACGAACAGCACAATTCAAATACCAAATCTATGACGCTGAAGATGTTGTGTTTCAATGCCAGTTAAACACTATGTTGGTAGTAATAAACAGTAAAGCGGAGAAAGTATCTTATAACTGTAGTGAGATTAGATAGTATTACCCAAATATTTAGGCCAGTGTCGCAATACGACAATATGCAGGTATGTACTTCACATTAACATGGTAGTACTTGGCGCTTTCTAGGCATAACACCGTCGCTAAATACACAACTCTTCAAGTTGCTGATTTCATAATGTTCCCAAGATTGTATGAAGTATAATCAGTAGCGGACCCAGATATACATCCTGGGAGGAACTTAATGGATGACTGGATAAAATTCCAGCCGATGGAAGAGAAGAATTTCGAAAAATATTATTCCTCTTCATAAGAGGCCGAGATATAGAGTAATTATATTTGGATTTAGAGGGAATGTACTATGTTAGATAACTTCATTAAGAATATGTTGTAAGACATATTTGAGCTTTTAGGGGGGGGGGGGGGGGGGGGGGAGAGGGGGCTTTTCCCTCCACTACAAGCCTCCCATCCTCCCCCCACCACTTGCGTGAGACACTGCGTACAATAATATCAACATAAATGTAAGATTTTACAAAAGATGTTACGTTGGCTGTAGCTGATATGCAAAGAGCTTATGCCAGCAATTTGTAGTGTATTTCTCATTTCTTGAGTTATTAATACAATGACACCCATCACATTGCATTGCACTCACGCACATTTCCTCTTCGAAATACCAAACTTCCACACATTTCCGATAACTAATCCAATTAAAAAAAAAGTTTGATCTAGTGATCGTTCTGTAGAAAAAGTGTCCGGTTATTGCGAAAAACAAACTTGCAATACCAATCGCCGTATTAGATAATATGCTGATATTATCATTGTTCATTTAATACGCCATTTAGATGTAGCGTGCATAGTTTTAACGGTCCCTGGCTTGGTTGACCTATGCCAGCTTATTGTTAATACCAGAGAGCTTGCTTGATCCCAGAGAGCTCAAATGCCAACTGAATATTGCAAGAGTGCAGGAATCGATGTGAAACGAGCTAAGGACTTTGAAGAGCTGGCGATAATTCATTTGGACAGAGTCATACATTCGTAATCACCCGGTGGAGGTTGTTACAAGCAGTGGCGTAGCGGCCGTGTGCGAGCTGTGCATGGGTAGGACGTAAATAATGTCTTCATTAACTCATAAACATACGAGTTTGTTTCTATAGTAGATAGTGATAATATTAAAACCGCTTAGAATTATCAATTGTATTGTAAATTGTAATCATTATCTTTACATTCTCTCGATCAAAAAGTGAGAACACATAAATACAGGATTTCGTAAGAACTGCAGACAATTTGCAAATATTACTAATATTATAATCAGTATAGGTGTTATTTTGATTACTATCAGTTACTGTATAACCGAGTTGGTAGACGTAATAAATACAAATGTTTTCCCAGAATGCTCTGTTAAATATGAATAGTGCAACATTGGAAGTGTTGGCTGAGTGAGATAGTAATCCAATGAATTCTGGAACGCAGCTACCGTGTACCCGGCCCCACCACCATATTTACACTAGACTTGCTTCGACGTGTCTGAGTGAGATAGTAATCCAATGAATTCTGGAACGCAGCTACCGTGTACCCGGCACATCCACCATATTTACACTAGACTTGCTTCGACTTGGCTGAGTGAGATAGTAATCCAATGAATTCTGGAACGCAGCTACCGTGTACCCGGCCCCTCCACCATATTTATACTAGACTTGCTTCGACTTGGCTGAGTGAGATAGTAATCCGATGCATTCTGGAACGCAGCTACCGTGTACCCGGCCCCTCCACCATATTTACACTAGACTTGCTTCGACTTGGCTGAGTGAGATAGTAATCCAATGAATTCTGGAACGCAGCTACCGTGTACCCGGCCCCTCCACCATATTTACACTAGACTTGCTTCGACTTGGCTGAGTGAGATAGTAATCCGATGTATTCTGGAACGCAGCTACCGTGTACCCGGCCCCTCCACCATATTTACACTAGACTTGCTTCGACTTGGCTGAGTGAGATAGTAATCCGATGTATTCTGGAACGCAGCTACCGTGTACCCGGCCCCTCCACCATATTTACACTAGACTTGCTTCGACTTGGCTGAGTGAGATAGTAATCCAATGTATTCTGGAACGCAGCTACCGTGTACCCGGCCCCTCCACCATATTTACACTAGACTTGCTTCGACTTGGCTGAGTGAGATAGTAATCCGATGAATTCTGGAACGCAGCTACCGTGTACCCGGCCCCACCACCATATTTACACTAGACTTGCTTCGACTTGGCTGAGTGAGATAGTAATCCAATGTATTCTGGAACGCAGCTACCGTGTACCCGGCCCCTCCACCATATTTACACTAGACTTGCTTCGACTTGGCTGAGTGAGATAGTAATCCAATGTATTCTGGAACGCAGCTACCGTGTACCCGGCACATCCACCATATTTACACTAGACTTGCTTCGACTTGGCTGAGTGAGATAGTAATCCAATGTATTCTGGAACGCAGCTACCGTGTACCCGCCACCTCCACCATAACAATTATACTTGACTTACTAACACTTCATCCCGAACTATTGATTGGGTCAGTACTGTAGCCCATATGGCATCAATTCACCACTCACCAGTAACGGATAGAGGTGGCTCAGCGGTAAGACGCGATACTCTAATTCGGGAGGTCACCGGTTCGATTCCGGCCACCGGCAGTCCTGACTGAAGGCTTTTTCCCGAGGTTTGTCTTAGTCGTAAAGGCAAATACTGGGATTGAGTCTTACTAACAGCTCAAGGACATTCCGTCCCATCTATCCAAACACCCTAATAACCTGTCACCTAAGGGGCACATCAGGTGCACCGACTGCTGTATATCTTCTAGCCCAACAAAAGGGAGTAGGCCTATTCACGTGTCACCTGAAGAGGGGCACATCAGGTGCACCGACTGCTGTATATCTTCTAGCCCAACAAAAGGGAGTAGGCCTATTCACGTGTCACCTGAAGAGGGGCACATCAGGTGCACCGACTGCTGTATATCTTCTAGCCCAACAAAAGGGAGTAGGCCTATTCACGTGTCACCTGAAGAGGGGCACATCAGGTGCACCGACTGCTGTATATCTTCTAGCCCAACAAAAGGGAGTAGGCCTATTCACGTGTCACCTGAAGAGGGGCACATCAGGTGCACCGACTGCTGTATATCTTCAAGCCCAACAAAAGGGAGTAGGCCTATTCACGTGTCACCTGAAGAGGGGCACATCAGGTGCTCCGACTGCTGTATATCTTCAAGCCCAACAAAAGGGAGTAGGCCTATTCACGTGTCACCTGAAGAGGGGCACATCAGGTGCTCCGACTGCTGTATATCTTCTAGCCCAACAAAAGGGAGTAGGCCTATTCACGTGTCACCTGAAGAGGGGCACATCAGGTGCTCCGACTGCTGTATATCTTCTAGCCCAACAAAAGGGAGTAGGCCTATTCACGTGTCACCTGAAGAGGGGCACATCAGGTGCACCGACTGCTGTATATCTTCTAGCCCAACAAAAGGGAGTAGGCCTATTCACGTGTCACCTGAAAAGGGGCACATCAGGTGCACCGACTGCTGTATATCTTCTAGCCCAACAAAAGGGAGTAGGCCTATTCACGTGTCACCTGAAGAGGGGCACATCAGGTGCACCGACTGCTGTATATCTTCTAGCCCAACAAAAGGGAGTAGGCCTATTCACCTGTCACCTGAAGAGGGGCACATCAGGTGCTCCGACTGCTGTATATCTTCTAGCTCAACAAAAGGGAGTAGGCCTATTCACGTGTCACCTGAAGAGGGGCACATCAGGTGCACCGACTGCTGTATATCTTCTAGCCCAACAAAAGGGAGTAGGCCTATTCACGTGTCACCTGAAGAGGGGCACATCAGGTGCACCGACTGCTGTATATCTTCTAGCCCAACAAAAGGGAGTAGGCCTATTCACGTGTCACCTGAAGAGGGGCACATCAGGTGCACCGACTGCTGTATATCTTCTAGCCCAACAAAAGGGAGTAGGCCTATTCACGTGTCACCTGAAGAATGGCACATCAGGTGCACCGACTGCTGTATATCTTCTAGCCCAACAAAAGGGAGTAGGCCTATTCACGTGTCACCTGAAGAGGGGCACATCAGGTGCTCCGACTGCTGTATATCTTCTAGCCCAACAAAAGGGAGTAGGCCTATTCACGTGTCACCTGAAGAGGGGCACATCAGGTGCACCGACTGCTGTATATCTTCTAGCCCAACAAAAGGGAGTAGGCCTATTCACGTGTCACCTGAAGAGGGGCACATCAGGTGCTCCGACTGCTGTATATCTTCTAGCCCAACAAAAGGGAGTAGGCCTATTCACGTGTCACCTTAAGAGGGGCACATCAGGTGCACCGACTGCTGTATATCTTCTAGCCCAACAAAAGGGAGTAGGCCTATTCACGTGTCACCTGAAGAGGGGCACATCAGGTGCACCGACTGCTGTATATCTTCTAGCCCAACAAAAGGGAGTAGGCCTATTCACGTGTCACCTGAAGAGGGGCACATCAGGTGCACCGACTGCTGTATATCTTCTAGCCCAACAAAAGGGAGTAGGCCTATTCACGTGTCACCTGAAGAGGGGCACATCAGGTGCACCGACTGCTGTATATCTTCTAGCCCAACAAAAGGGAGTAGGCCTATTCACGTGTCACCTGAAGAGGGGCACATCAGGTGCACCGACTGCTGTATATCTTCTAGCCCAACAAAAGGGAGAAGGCCTATTCACGTGTCACCTGAAGAAGGGCACATCAGGTGCACCGACTGCTGTATATCTTCTAGCCCAACAAAAGGGAGTAGGCCTATTCACCTGTCACCTGAAGAGGGGCACATCAGGTGCACCGACTGCTGTATATCTTCTAGCCCAAAAAAAGGGAGTAGGCCTATTCACGTGTCACCTGAAGAGGGGCACATCAGGTGCACCGACTGCTGTATATCTTCTAGCCCAACAAAAGGGAGTAGGCCTATTCACGTGTCACCTGAAGAGGGGCACATCAGGTGCACCGACTGCTGTATATCTTCTAGCCCAACAAAAGGGAGTAGGCCTATTCACGTGTCACCTGAAGAGGGGCACATCAGGTGCACCGACTGCTGTATATCTTCTAGCCCAACAAAAGGGAGTAGGCCTATTCACGTGTCACCTGAAGAGGGGCACATCAGGTGCACCGACTGCTGTATATCTTCTAGCCCAACAAAAGGGAGTAGGCCTATTCACCTGTCACCTGAAGAGGGGCACATCAGGTGCACCGACTGCTGTATATCTTCTAGCCCAACAAAAGGGAGTAGGCCTTTTCACGTGTCACCTGTGGAGGGGCACATCAGGTGCACCGACTGCTGTATATCTTCTAGCCCAACAAAAGGGAGTAGGCCTATTCACCTGTCACCTGAAGAGGGGCACATCAGGTGCTCCAAACTGCTGTATATCTTCTAGCCCAACAAAAGGGAGTAGGCCTATTCACCTGTCACCTGAACAGGGGCACATCAGGTGCTCCGACTGCTGTATATCTTCTAGCCCAACAAAAGGGAGTAGGCCTATTCACCTGTCACCTGAAGAGGGGCACATCAGGTGCTCCGACTGCTGTATATCTTCTAGCCCAACAAAAGGGAGTAGGCCTATTCACGTGTCACCTGAAAAGGGGCACATCAGGTGCACCGACTGCTGTATATCTTCTAGCCCAACCAAAGGGAGTAGGCCTATTCACGTGTCACCTGAAGAGGGGCACATCAGGTGCACCGACTGCTGTATATCTTCTAGCCCAACAAAAGGCAGTAGGCCTATTCACGTGTCACCTGAAGAGGGGCACATCAGGTGCACCGACTGCTGTATATCTTCTAGCCCAACAAAAGGAAGTAGGCCTATTCACGTGTCACCTGAAGAGGGGCACATCAGGTGCACCGACTGCTGTATATCTTCTAGCCCAACAAAAGGGAGTAGGCCTATTCACGTGTCACCTGAAGAGGGGCACATCAGGTGCACCGACTGCTGTATATCTTCTAGCCCAACAAAAGGGAGTAGGCCTATTCACGTGTCACCTGAAGAGGGGCACATCAGGTGCACCAACTGCTGTATATCTTCTAGCCCAACAAAAGGGAGTAGGCCTATTCACCTGTCACCTGAAGAGGGGCACATCAGGTGCTCCGACTGCTGTATATCTTCCAGCCCAACAAAAGGGAGTAGGCCTATTCACCTGTCACCTGAAGAGGGGCACATCAGGTGCACCGACTGCTGTTTATCTTCTAGCCCAACAAAAGGGAGTAGGCCTATTCACCTGTCACCTGAAGAGGGGTACATCAGGTGCACCGACTGCTGTTTATCTTCTAGCCCAACAAAAGGGAGTAGGCCTATTCACGTGTCACCTGAAGAGGGGCACATCAGGTGCACCGACTGCTGTATATCTTCTAGCCCAACAAAAGGGAGTAGGCCTATTCACGTGTCACCTGAAGAGGGGCACATCAGGTGCACCAACTGCTGTATATCTTCTAGCCCAACAAAAGGGAGTAGGCCTATTCACCTGTCACCTGAAGAGGGGCACATCAGGTGCTCCGACTGCTGTATATCTTCTAGCCCAACAAAAAGGAGTAGGCCTATTCACCTGTCACCTGAAGAGGGGCACATCAGGTGCACCGACTGCTGTATATCTTCTAGCCCAACAAAAGGGAGTAGGCCTATTCACGTGTCACCTGAAGAGGGGCACATCAGGTGCACCGACTGCTGTTTATCTTCTAGCCCAACAAAAGGGAGTAGGCCTATTCACGTGTCACCTGAAGAGGGGCACATCAGGTGCACCGACTGCTGTATATCTTCTAGCCCAACAAAAGGGAGTAGGCCTATTCACCTGTCACCTGAAGAGGGGCACATCAGGTGCACCGATTGCTGTATATCTTCTAGCCCAACAAAAGGGAGTAGGCCTATTCACGTGTCACCTGAAGAGGGGCACATCAGGTGCACCGACTGCTGTATATCTTCTAGCCCAACAAAAGGGTGTAGGCCTATTCACCTGTCACCTGAAGAGGGGCACATCAGGTGCACCGACTGCTGTATATCTTCTAGCCCAACAAAAGGGAGTAGGCCTATTCACCTGTCACCTGAAGAGGGGCACATCAGGTGCACCGACTGCTGTATATCTTCTAGCCCAACAAAAGGGGGTAGGCCTATTCACGTGTCACCTGAAGAGGGGCACATCAGGTGCACCGACTGCTGTATATCTTCTAGCCCAACAAAAGGGAGTAGGCCTATTCACGTGTCACGTGAAGAGGGGCACATCAGGTGCACCGACTGCTGTATATCTTCTAGCCCAACAAAAGGGAGTAGGCCTATTCACGTGTCACCTGAAGAGGGGCACATCAGGTGCACCGACTGCTGTATATCTTCTAGCCCAACAAAAGGGAGTAGGCCTATTCACGTGTCACCTGAAGATGGGCACATCAGGTGCACCGACTGCTGTATATCTTCTAGCCCAACAAAAGGGAGTAGGCCTATTCACGTGTCACCTGAAGAGGGGCACATCAGGTGCACCGACTGCTGTATATCTTCTAGCCCAACAAAAGGGAGTAGGCCTATTCACGTGTCACCTGAAGAGGGGCACATCAGGTGCACCGACTGCTGTATATCTTCTAGCCCAACAAAAGGGAGTAGGCCTATTCACGTGTCACCTGAAGAGGGGCACATCAGGTGCACCGACTGCTGTATATCTTCTAGCCCAACAAAAGGGAGTAGGCCTATTCACCTGTCACCTGAAGAGGGGCACATCAGGTGCACCGACTGCTGTATATCTTCTAGCCCAACAAAAGGGAGTAGGCCTATTCACCTGTCACCTGAAGAGGGGCACATCAGGTGCACCGACTGCTGTATATCTTCTAGCCCAACAAAAGGGAGTAGGCCTATTCACCTGTCACCTGAAGAGGGGCACATCAGGTGCACCGACTGCTGTATATCTTCTAGCCCAACAAAAGGGAGTAGGCCTATTCACGTGTCACCTGAAGAGGGGCACATCAGGTGCACCGACTGCTGTATATCTTCTAGCCCAACAAAATTGAGTAGGCCTATTCACCTGTCACCTGAAGAGGGGCACATCAGGTGCACCGACTGCTGTATATCTTCTAGCCCAACAAAAGGGAGTAGGCCTATTCACGTGTCACCTGAAGAGGGGCACATCAGGTGCACCGACTGCTGTATATCTTCTAGCCCAACAAAAGGGAGTAGGCCTATTCACGTGTCACCTGAAGAGGGGCACATCAGGTGCACCGACTGCTGTATATCTTCTAGCCCAACAAAAGGGAGTAGGCCTATTCACGTGTCACCTGAAGAGGGGCACATCAGGTGCACCGACTGCTGTATATCTTCTAGCCCAACAAAAGGGAGTAGGCCTATTCACGTGTCACCTGAAGAGGGGCACATCAGGTGGACCGACTGCTGTATATCTTCTAGCCCAACAAAAGGGAGTAGGCCTATTCACGTGTCACCTGAAGAGGGGCACATCAGGTGCACCGACTGCTGTATATCTTCTAGCCCAACAAAAGGGAGTAGGCCTATTCACCTGTCACCTGAAGAGGGGCACATCAGGTGCACAGACTGCTGTATATCTTCTAGCCCAACAAAAGGGAGTAGGCCTTTTCACGTGTCACCTGTGAAGGGGCACATCAGGTGCACCGACTGCTGTATATCTTCTAGCCCAACAAGAGGGAGTAGGCCTATTCACCTGTCACCTGAAGAGGGGCACATCAGGTGCTCCAAACTGCTGTATATCTTCTAGCCCAACAAAAGGGAGTAGGCCTATTCACCTGTCACCTGAACAGGGGCACATCAGGTGCTCCGACTGCTGTTTATCTTCTAGCCCAACAAAAGGGAGTAGGCCTTTTCACCTGTCACCTGAAGAGGGGCACATCAGGTGCTCCGACTGCTGTATATCTTCTAGCCCAACAAAAGGGAGTAGGCCTATTCACGTGTCACCTGAAAAGGGGCACATCAGGTGCACCGACTGCTGTATATCTTCTAGCCCAACCAAAGGGAGTAGGCCTATTCACGTGTCACCTGAAGAGGGGCACATCAGGTGCACCGACTGCTGTATATCTTCTAGCCCAACATAAGGGAGTAGGCCTATTCACGTGTGACCTGAAGAGGGGCACATCAGGTGCACCGACTGCTGTATATCTTCTAGCCCAACAAAAGGGAGTAGGCCTTTTCACGTGTCACCTGAAGAGGGGCACATCAGGTGCACCGACTGCTGTATATCTTCTAGCCCAACAAAAGAGAGTAGGCCTATTCACGTGTCACCTGAAGAGGGGCACATCAGGTGCACCGACTGCTGTATATCTTCTAGCCCAACAAAAGGGAGTAGGCCTATTCACCTGTCACCTGAAGAGGGGCACATCAGGTGCTCCGACTGCTGTATATCTTCTAGCCCAACAAAAGGGAGTAGGCCTATTCACCTGTCACCTGAAGAGGGGCACATCAGGTGCACCGACTGCTGTATATCTTCTAGCCCAACAAAAGGGAGTAGGCCTATTCACCTGTCACCTGAAGAGGGGCACATCAGGTGCACCGACTGCTGTTTATCTTCTAGCCCTACAAAAGGGAGTAGGCCTATTCACGTGTCACCTGAAGAGGGGCACATCAGGTGCACCGACTGCTGTTTATCTTCTAGCCCAACAAAAGGGAGTAGGCCTATTCACGTGTCACCTGAAGAGGGGCACATCAGGTGCACCGACTGCTGTATATCTTCTAGCCCAACAAAAGGGAGTAGGCCTATTCACCTGTCACCTGAAGAGGGGCACATCAGGTGCACCGATTGCTGTATATCTTCTAGCCCAACAAAAGGGAGTAGGCCTATTCACGTGTCACCTGAAGAGGGGCACATCAGGTGCACCGACTGCTGTATATCTTCTAGCCCAACAAAAGGGTGTAGGCCTATTCACCTGTCACCTGAAGAGGGGCACATCAGGTGCACCGACTGCTGTATATCTTCTAGCCCAACAAAAGGGAGTAGGCCTATTCACGTGTCACCTGAAGAGGGGCACATCAGGTGCACCGACTGCTGTATATCTTCTAGCCCAACAAAAGGGAGTAGGCCTATTCACGTGTCACCTGAAGAGGGGCACATCAGGTGCACCGACTGCTGTATATCTTCTAGCCCAACAAAAGGGAGTAGGCCTATTCACGTGTCACGTGAAGAGGGGCTCATCAGGTGCACCAACTGCTGTATATCTTCTAGCCCAACAAAAGGGAGTAGGCCTATTCACGTGTCACCTGAAGAGGGGCACATCAGGTGCACCGACTGCTGTATATCTTCTAGCCCAACAAAAGGGAGTAGGCCTATTCACGTGTCACCTGAAGAGGGGCACATCAGGTGCACCGACTGCTGTATATCTTCTAGCCCAACAAAAGGGAGTAGGCCTATTCACGTGTCACCTGAAGAGGGGCACATCAGGTGCACCGACTGCTGTATATCTTCTAGCCCAACAAAAGGGAGTAGGCCTATTCACGTGTCACCTGAAGAGGGGCACATCAGGTGCTCCGACTGCTGTATATCTTCTAGCCCAACAAAAGGGAGTAGGCCTATTCACCTGTCACCTGAAGAGGGGCACATCAGGTGCACCGACTGCTGTATATCTTCTAGCCCAACAAAAGGGAGTAGGCCTATTCACCTGTCACCTGAAGAGGGGCACATCAGGTGCACCGACTGCTGTATATCTTCTAGCCCAACAAAAGGGAGTAGGCCTATTCACCTGTCACCTGAAGAGGGTGACATCAGGTGCACCGACTGCTGTATATCTTCTAGCCCAACAAAAGGGAGTAGGCCTATTCACCTGTCACCTGAAGAGGGGCACATCAGGTGCACCGATTGCTGTATATCTTCTAGCCCAACAAAAGGGAGTAGGCCTATTTACGTGTCACCTGAAGAGGGGCACATCAGGTGCACCGACTGCTGTATATCTTCTAGCCCAACAAAAGGGTGTAGGCCTATTCACCTGTCACCTGAAGAGGGGCACATCAGGTGCACCGACTGCTGTATATCTTCTAGCCCAACAAAAGGGAGTAGGCCTATTCACCTGTCACCTGAAGAGGGGCACATCAGGTGCACCGACTGCTGTATATCTTCTAGCCCAACAAAAGGGAGTAGGCCTATTCACGTGTCACCTGAAGAGGGGCACATCAGGTGCACCGACTGCTGTATATCTTCTAGCCCAACAAAAGGGAGTAGGCCTATTCACGTGTCACGTGAAGAGGGGCACATCAGGTGCACCGACTGCTGTATATCTTCTAGCCCAACAAAAGGGAGTAGGCCTATTCACGTGTCACCTGAAGAGGGGCACATCAGGTGCACCGACTGCATTTATCTTCTAGCCCAACAAAAGGGAGTAGGCCTATTCACCTGTCACCTGAAGAGGGGCACATCAGGTGCACCGACTGCTGTATATCTTCTAGCCCAACAAAAGGGAGTAGGCCTATTCACGTGTCACCTGAAGAGGGGCACATCAGGTGCACCGACTGCTGTATATCTTCTAGCCCAACAAAAGGGAGTAGGCCTATTCACGTGTCACCTGAAGAGGGGCACATCAGGTGCATTGACTGCTGTTATCTTCTAGCCCAACAAAAGGGAGTAGGCCTATTCACGTGTCACCTGAAGAGGGGCACATCAGGTGCACCGACTGCTGTATATCTTCTAGCCCAACAAAAGGGAGTAGGCCTATTCACCTGTCACCTGAAGAGGGGCACATCAGGTGCACCGACTGCTGTATATCTTCTAGCCCAACAAAAGGGAGTAGGCCTATTCACCTGTCACCTGAAGAGGGGCACATCAGGTGCACCGACTGCTGTATATCTTCTAGCCCAACAAAAGGGAGTAGGCCTATTCACCTGTCGCCTGAAGAGGGGCACATCAGGTGCACCGACTGCTGTATATCTTCTAGCCCAACAAAAGGGAGTAGGCCTATTCACGTGTCACCTGAAGAGGGGCACATCAGGTGCACCGACTGCTGTATATCTTCTAGCCCAACAAAAGGGAGTAGGCCTATTCACGTGTCACCTGAAGAGGGGCACATCAGGTGCTCCGACTGCTGTATATCTTCTAGCCCAACAAAAGGGAGTAGGCCTATTCACCTGTCACCTGAAGAGGGGCACATCAGGTGCTCCGACTGCTGTATATCTTCTAGCCCAACAAAAGGGAGTAGGCCTATTCACGTGTCACCTGAAGAGGAGCACATCAGGTGCACCGACTGCTGTATATCTTCTAGCCCAACAAAAGGGAGTAGGCCTATTCACGTGTCACCTGAAGAGGGGCACATCAGGTGCTCCGACTGCTGTATATCTTCTAGCCCATTAAAAGGGAGTAGGCCTATTCACGTGTCACCTGAAGAGGGGCACATCAGGTGCACCGACTGCTGTATATCTTCTAGCCCAACAAAAGGGAGTAGGCCTATTCACGTGTCACCTGAAGAGGGGCACATCAGGTGCTCCGACTGCTGTATATCTTCTAGCCCAACAAAAGGGAGTAGGCCTATTCACGTGTCACCTGAAGAGGGGCACATCAGGTGCTCCGACTGCTGTTTATCTTCTAGCCCAACAAAAGGGAGTAGGCCTATTCACGTGTCACCTGAAGAGGGGCACATCAGGTGCACCGACTGCTGTATATCTTCTAGCCCAACAAAAGGGAGTAGGCCTATTATCCTGTCACCTGAAGAGGGGCACATCAGGTGCACCGACTGCTGTATATCTTCTAGCCCAACAAAAGGGAGTAGGCCTATTCACGTGTCACCTGAAGAGGGGCACATCAGGTGCACCGACTGCTGTATATCTTCTAGCCCAACAAAAGGGAGTAGGCCTATTCACCTGTCACCTGAAGAGGGGCACATCAGGTGCTCCGACTGCTGTATATCTTCTAGCCCAACAAAAGGGAGTAGGCCTATTATCCTGTCACCTGAAGAGGGGCACATCAGGTGCTCCGACTGCTGTTTATCTTCTAGCCCAACAAAAGGGAGTAGGCCTATTCACGTGTCACCTGAAGAGGGGCACATCAGGTGCACCGACTGCTGTATATCTTCTAGCCCAACAAAAGGGAGTAGGCCTATTCACGTGTCACCTGAAGTGGGGCACATCAGGTGCACCGACTGCTGTATATCTTCTAAACCCAACAAAAGGGAGTAGGCCTATTCACGTGTCACCTGAAGAGGGGCACATCAGGTGCACCGACTGCTGTTTATCTTCTAGCCCAACAAAAGGGAGTAGGCCTTTTCACGTGTCACCTGAAGAGGGGCACATCAGGTGCTCCGACTGCTGTATATCTTCTAGCCCAACAAAAGGGAGTAGGCCTATTCACCTGTCACCTGAAGAGAGGCACATCAGGTGCACCGACTGCTGTATATCTTCTAGCCCAACAAAAGGGAGTAGGCCTATTCACGTGTCACCTGAAGAGGGGCACATCAGGTGCACCGACTGCTGTATATCTTCTAGCCCAACAAAAGGGAGTAGGCCTATTAACGTGTCACCTGAAGAGGGGCACATCAGGTGCACCGACTGCTGTATATCTTCTAGCCCAACAAAAGGGAGTAGGCCTATTCACGTGTCACCTGAAGAGGGGCACATCAGGTGCACCGACTGCTGTATATCTTCTAGCCCAACAAAAGGGTGTAGGCCTATTCACGTGTCACCTGAAGAGGGGCACATCAGGTGCACCGACTGCTGTATATCTTCTAGCCCAACAAAAGGGAGTAGGCCTATTCACGTGTCACCTGAAGAGGGGCACATCAGGTGCACCGACTGCTGTATATCTTCTAGCCCAACAAAAGGGAGTAGGCCTATTCACGTGTCACCTGAAGAGGGGCACATCAGGTGCACCGACTGCTGTATATCTTCTAGCCCAACAAAAGGGAGTAGGCCTATTCACCTGTCACCTGAAGAGGGGCACATCAGGTGCTCCGACTGCTGTATATCTTCTAGCCCAACAAAAGGGAGTAGGCCTATTATCCTGTCACCTGAAGAGGGGCACATCAGGTGCTCCGACTGCTGTATATCTTCTAGCCCAACAAAAGGGAGTAGGCCTATTCACGTGTCACCTGAAGAGGGGCACATCAGGTGCACCGACTGCTGTATATCTTCTAGCCCAACAAAAGGGAGTAGGCCTATTCACGTGTCACGTGAAGAGGGGCACATCAGGTGCACCGACTGCTGTATATCTTCTAGCCCAACAAAAGGGAGTAGGCCTATTCACGTGTCACCTGAAGAGGGGCACATCGGGTGCACCGACTGCTGTTTATCTCTTAGCCCAACAAAAGGGAGTAGGCCTATTCACGTGTCACCTGAAGAGGGGCACATCAGGTGCTCCGACTGCTGTATATCTTCTAGCCCAACAAAAGGGAGTAGGCCTATTCACCTGTCACCTGAAGAGAGGCACATCAGGTGCACCGACTGCTGTATATCTTCTAGCCCAACAAAAGGGAGTAGGCCTATTCACGTGTCACCTGAAGAGGGGCACATCAGGTGCACCGACTGCTGTATATCTTCTAGCCCAACAAAAGGGAGTAGGCCTATTCACGTGTCACCTGAAGAGGGGCACATCAGGTGCACCGACTGCTGTATATCTTCTAGCCCAACAAAAGGGAGTAGGCCTATTCACGTGTCACCTGAAGAGGGGCACATCAGGTGCACCGACTGCTGTATATCTTCTAGCCCAACAAAAGGGTGTAGGCCTATTCACGTGTCACCTGAAGAGGGGCACATCAGGTGCACCGACTGCTGTATATCTTCTAGCCCAACAAAAGGGAGTAGGCCTATTCACGTGTCACCTGAAGAGGGGCACATCAGGTGCACCGACTGCTGTATATCTTCTAGCCCAACAAAAGGGAGTAGGCCTATTCACGTGTCACCTGAAGAGGGGCACATCAGGGTCTCCGACTGCTGTATATCTTCTAGCCCAACAAAAGGGAGTAGGCCTATTCACGTGTCACTTGAAGAGGGGCACATCAGGTGCACCGACTGCTGTATATCTTCTAGCCCAACAAAAGGGAGTAGGCCTATTCACGTGTCACCTGAAGAGGGACACATCAGGTGCACCGACTGCTGTATATCTTCTAGCCCAACAAAAGGGAGTAGGCCTATTCACGTGTCACCTGAAGAGGGGCACATCAGGTGCACCGACTGCTGTATATCTTCTAGCCCAACAAAAGGGAGTAGGCCTATTCACGTGTCACCTGAAGAGGGGCACATCAGGTGCTCCGACTGCTGTATATCTTCTAGCCCAACAAAAGGGAGTAGGCCTATTCACGTGTCACCTGAAGAGGGGCACATCAGGTGCACCGACTGCTGTATATCTTCTAGCCCAACAAAAGGGAGTAGGCCTATTCACGTGTCACCTGAAGAGGGGCACATCAGGTGCACCGACTGCTGTATATCTTCTAGCCCAACAAAAGGGAGTAGGCCTATTCACGTGTCACCTGAAGAGGGGCACATCAGGTGCACCGACTGCTGTATATCTTCTAGCCCAACAAAAGGGAGTAGGCCTTTTCACGTGTCACCTGAAGAGGGGCACATCAGGTGCTCCGACTGCTGTATATCTTCTAGCCCAACAAAAGGGAGTAGGCCTATTCACGTGTCACCTGAAGAGGGGCACATCAGGTGCACCGACTGCTGTATATCTTCTAGCCCAACAAAAGGGAGTAGGCCTATTCACGTGTCACCTGAAGAGGGGCACATCAGGTGCTCCGACTGCTGTATATCTTCTAGCCCAACAAAAGGGAGTAGGCCTATTCACGTGTCACCTGAAGAGGGGCACATCAGGTGCACCGACTGCTGTATATCTTCTAGCCCAACAAAAGGGAGTAGGCCTATTCACGTGTCACCTGAAGAGGGGCACATCAGGTGCTCCGACTGCTGTATATCTTCTAGCCCAACAAAAGGGAGTAGGCCTATTCACGTGTCACCTGAAGAGGGGCACATCAGGTGCACCGACTGCTGTATATCTTCTAGCCCAACAAAAGGGAGTAGGCCTATTCACGTGTCACGTGAAGAGGGGCACATCAGGTGCACCGACTGCTGTATATCTTCTAGCCCAACAAAAGGGAGTAGGCCTATTCACGTGTCACCTGAAGAGGGGCACATCAGGTGCACCGACTGCTATATATGTTCTAGCCCAACAAAAGGGAGTAGGCCTATTCACCTGTCACCTGAAGAGGGGCACATCAGGTGCACCGACTGCTGTATATCTTCTAGCCCAACAAAAGGGAGTAGGCCTATTCACGTGACGTCACTACGGCCATAATAGAGAACAAAACGTTGTTGACATTAATTAAACTGTCAATAGAAGACGAATACGTTCACCATAAAATATTAACATTTCGACTCTTTTATCCCAAAACAAAATTTACGAAAATGATTACTATGCCATGTTTTCCAACATTATAAACGATTAAGATTAATGTAGATAAAAGAGTTTAATTATGTGGCTTTTACCAGTTATAATATCAAACCAAAATTATAGAACAGTTGAATTTCCACCAAGAGCCATCTGAATCATTGTAACAATGAAGTACCAATCACATGCTATTGTGGCACCCAGTATGGCCACCATGCGCAATATGGAATACACCCTATACAGCACGAAACAGGTTTGCTGTGGTCAGTACGCCACTGTTTATCAAACCTCCACAACACGTACGAACCCCGGTCCGTCAAACCGTTTCAAATATTAGATTATTGGAAGTTTTCGAACATGTTTTGATTTGTCCAGGGAATTACACAGGGTGGGTTAAAGTGCCAGAGGGTTGCCTATTCTCTCAGGAGAGCGCACGTCCTTCCAATTAGATGTTACATCATTCATGCCGGCGCTACGCTATGGGTTCATATGGCACATCCATAATACACGAGGTGAAATGGGATCGGATGCCCTTTAAAACACTTGGATCTTTATAGCTGGGGTAGGGAGGGAAATGCCCGCACACCATTTCTATATATGAAATATTCTGGCTTCCAAACCACATACATAATATGCCAGAAGTTGTGGCATTGATTTCTGAAAGTAGATCCTAGCTTGCTTTCCTCAGACAGCGGTAAAGCGCGTTACTAATTTGGGAGCGGTTCGATTTCAACCATTCGCAATGCCAACTGTAGATTTTTCCAAGGTTTTCCTCAGTCAAAATAGTAAATTCTGGTATTGCGTTCCATACAACAACTCTTGGATGGATTTTAGTTGGCGCACATTACACCGTTTACTTTACATGCCAGAATCATATTGAAAGAGTAAACACAAAACCCGACCCGAGAATCGAACCCTGAATATTCTTCATTGGACCCAGAATAGACCCCACAGAACCAGCGAGCCATCGACAATACTTCTTGCTTCCAGCTGAAAGGCAACATTGACATATCCTCTCAAGTGTTTCGCCCTATAAATATACCACACGTTTTGTGCTGCAGCTCTCGAGAGAAGAACACGTGAGATCCGGGGACATTTGTCTTCTTTACTCCTTCCAGGTACTTGAAAACAGAATTAGACATACCCGCATGTGTGAGAGTGTATGTTGCTCTAACCATGTGTTTGGGATGGGAGAGTGTTTTGGCGTCGGAGAATGTTGGGGAGAGCGACGCAGGGGTTGGAAATAGCGACAGAGAACGCGAACCGATGTCGGAGGTCTTCTTTCATCTACTCGACAGTTGAGGTTCGATAGGAGTAGGCAAAGTGCCAGCAACCCTTCCACAAGTCTTCTTCCGCTGTCCGGATTTGCATTCAATGGCTTCCGATCCCATTGCTGGATTACTAATTGGCCGTACTCGACTTTTTTGAGCCTTATTGTTTACTTTAGAAACAATAAGCTGCTTCCCTTGCTGTACATCTCGTGTGTGGTCACAGAAGCAACCTGTTCCATGTCACAACCAATATAATCACAGAATCTGCCCATGAGTCAACTCTTGTTTACTTAAGAAACAATAAGCTGCTTCCGATGCTGTATCTCGTGTGTGGTCACAGAAGCAGCCTGTTCCATGTCACAACCAATAGAATCACAGAATCTGCCCATGAGTCAACTCTTGTTTACTTAAGAAACAATAAGCTGCTTCCGATGCTGTATATCTCGTGTGTGGTCACAGAAGCAGCCTGTTCCATGTCACAACCAATATAATCACAGAATCTGCCCATGAGTCAACTATTGTTTACTCTAGAAACAATAAGCTGCTTCCGATGCTGTATCTCGTGTGTGGTCACAGAAGCAGCCTGTTCCATGTCACAACCAATAGAATCACAGAATCTGCCCATGAGTCAACTATTGTTTACTTGAGAAACAATAAGCTGCTTCCGATGCTGTATCTCGTGTGTGGTCACAGAAGCAACCTGTTCCATGTCACAACCAATAGAATCATAGAATCTGTCCATGAGTCAACTCTTGTTTACTTGAGAAACAATAAGCTGCTTCCGATGCTGTATCTCGTGTGTGGTCACAGAAGCAACCTGTTCCATGTCACAACCAATAGAATCATAGAATCTGTCCATGAGTCAACTCTTGTTTACTTGAGAAACAATAAGCTGCTTCCGATGCTGTATATCTCGTGTGTGGTCACAGAAGCAGCCTGTTCCATGTCACAACCAATATAATCACAGAATCTGCCCATGAGTCAACTCTTGTTTACTTAAGAAACAATAAGCTGCTTCCGATGCTGTATCTCGTGTGTGGTCACAGAAGCAGCCTGTTCCATGTCACAACCAATATAATCACAGAATCTGCCCATGAGTCAACTCTTGTTTACTTAAGAAACAATAAGCTGCTTCCGATGCTGTATATCTCGTGTGTGGTCACAGAAGCAGCCTGTTCCATGTCACAACCAATATAATCACAGAATCTGCCCATGAGTCAACTCTTGTTTACTTAAGAAACAATAAGCTGCTTCCGATGCTGTATCTCGTGTGTGGTCACAGAAGCAGCCTGTTCCATGTCACAACCAATATAATCACAGAATCTGCCCATGAGTCAACTATTGTTTACTTTAGAAACAATAAGCTGCTTCCGATGCTGTATCTCGTGTGTGGTCACAAAGCAACCTGTTCCATGTCAGTACGGCTGGAAACATCCGAGTGCACTCTAGGCCAGACATGCCCACTTGTAAGCTGCAGGCGCCACAGAAAAACATAACAACCCTCAGCCCATCTTGCTCTCTCTCCCAATGAATGTCCTCTGTGTGTTAGGGTGGTCCGCATGATATGTTCCACTCGGGCTGGAGAATCAACAGCTATCATAACAAGGAACTGGTGGCTGGTTGTTGCGCGAAGAGAAGCAGGCGGCGATAGAAGCTAGGAGATGCGAGACAAATGAAACAAGTGACAGAAAATAAAAAAATATGAAATGGTTCATTGTTGATACCAGAGAAAAGAGAGAAAGAAAAAAGAGGGTAGGGTGTTTCTCTCTCTCTCTCTTTCGGTATCTACCATAAATTAGCAGATAATGATTATACTGTCCCGAAATGATTAATATTCTCATACATTGTAGAGTTATTTGTTTGTATTTCAAGGATTAATTTCATGTAGAAAAGAATGGTTATTCAAGAAGCTCCTTCTAAAATAAAAACAATTTGTACAGTATAATATACTACAGGATATACTACAGGATGGAAAATGCGCATTATCTATAATTTTATTGGGAATAAAATAATGAAAAATGTTATTTTGAAATTAAATATATTTACAGTTGCTTAATAAACCTCCTCAAAGGTTTATTTTGATATTATATGATTGGAATTGTTGTATTCAAAATAAGAAGGAATAAGTACGAAAAACTTATCTTTTGGTTGGTTATGTTACATGTGTGTATAAAATAAACAAATCAGTTTTTCAGTGAGGACAATAGTATATGCAGAGGCTAGGGCTCTTGTCCACAGACAAAAGTGAATTTACAAAATGTATTGCAGATTTAAAACTCTCATGCTTTATGGATTTGAAGTTTCAATTAATGGATTTTATTGGGTATACTATTTTAGGTTACACATCAAGTGCATGAAACAAATAGTGAGATTGAGGCCACTACACTACTAGACCACCAGACCACCAGGCCACTAAATTATTCCAACTTCTGTATATTTAAACACGTTGTAAAGCTCCCACATCTAACCCGCGACTGACCTAATCACTAAAAATATAACAAAAGAACAACTGCTGGCGCCATAATTTATCGGTCCCACTCCCGCCACATAACTGTTTCCCTGCGGAACAAAACATGTAAATTAAAGGGGGTAAACCGCTGTTTTCTATTGTCAAAATGAATTATGTAACCCACCTGCTTTTCTTTTCTTGGCACGATTAGGAGTTAGTCTGGCGATGCTCTAAGCCAAAATACCTGGCGCCCATTTAAATGATCGTACGGCAATCATATGAAGTCTAGGGAAGTGCTACGCCCATTGACAACGAATGAGTTTATGGTCGGAGAGTGGGTTATGGGGATACCCACTTCAAAATGACTGGGTTTCTCACTCTTTGCAATGATTGAATAGGACATCACACAAATATATTCCTAGTTCAAGTGGAATTTGCACCCATTGACAGCAATGAATGGGTTTATTGTCATAGAGTGGGTTATGGGGATACCTACCTCAAAATAGGTTGGTTCTACTGTTTCCGATTATTGTTAGCGCATCACACAACATTCTTAGCACAAGGGAAACTATTATACAATTGAAAGCAAAGAATGGGTTGGCGTGGGTTATTGTTTATTGTGATACCCATTTCCAAATGAGTGGGTTTTTCACTGTTTGCAATGATTTTACGACAATAATACGAAGTAGTGCCTTGTACATGGGAAACTTTACCCATTTACAACAAATAATTAATTTATTATCGTTTTGGGTTATAGTGATACCCACCTTAAAATGAAAAGGTTTCATTGTTCGCTCTTATTCTTTCTAATTGGGCTGGTTCCCAAAGTCGGAGTAGATTTGGTATTACAATTTGCTTTCGCTCTATATGTATGTAGTCGCCATACAAACTATGTATACATTATACAAAGTGCATCAAACATTCGTTGTATCTGTAAAAATAAAATATATAACATTTTTACAAAAAAAAAAAAAAAATTACAGCAGGGCCTATAAGTGGGAAATGAGTACCCACTTTACAAAAAGAAGCTCACGCCCAGCCCCCCCCCCCCCTCCCCCCCACACACATCCCCAGGGTCATGCTATTTAAAACACGAGTCTCCAATATAGTCCAACCAAAACCGCCCTGGTATAATCAACAGTGACCTGTCTGAAGTCAATCCTACGATTGACCTGACAGGCAAAGAAGTTGAGACCAGCCAACATCAAAGAGAGTGAAAAGAAGATACCACACCGAGTTATCATCGAACAAGTGAGATGTTGTTGAGCGGCGAGATTGGCCCAGCTGCGAGCACACAGCTGTACATTTGGGCAAGAACAGTGGCTACATTATCCGATAGCAGATAGCAATATCCTTATGCATAGGCGCCGACTACGGGGGGGGCTTGGGGTCTAGCGCCCCCCCTGAAATTCAATGCAACGCATAGAAAACATACGAGACTTTCTCATGTTGATGCGCGAACTTATAACTTTCGTTCGAAACTCGCCAAGAAGTTTAGCAATCCAAGTAATTTCAAGATGACGATTCAAAAGCCATTACGGCGATTTTGCCCATCACGGTGATGGTGTTTTATATCAAACCGAGTCTTACTTTCAAAAGATTTTACCGTTTTTGCAAGACGTTCACTTTACAGGCCAGGGCGATGGGGCTGGAAAGCCAATGGATTTCTGTCAAAACTCTCCAGTTTGAAACTTACTATTTCACGTCTTGACGATCAGTGAAAGTCGAAATTTTTCAAAGCACTACTTGTCTCTATTTTTAAATGTCACAGTCTAAGATCGCCACAATTACAACGGCAATCGAGGTATTAGTATTACGTCGTGACGGATATTTAGCGATGGGAAAAATCATAGTCGAGCTCACAAGCTTTATTTAGTAGAGCCAACCTTTCTGCAGAAAAAGGAAAATACCCCGTCGACTTGACGATGGCAGTGACACTCATGATTACCAAACGACATCTGTAAGTACGTATTCAAGTTTGTGATCAAATTTTCGAAATGGGTTTCAGGTAAAAGTAATAAATCACATGACCAAAATGAAACAATTTGCAACTTCAAAAATTGACAGAGAAGTTTGAACGTTTTTTTCAAGGAGGATTTGGATATTTCTCTGAACTATAGCACCTCTATAAATCTATCCAAACTTCGTAACTACTAACTGTATCTCCAATGTGTATGCGAGTCATTTCTTTGAGCCCCCCCTGAAATGTAAACAAGTCGGCGCGTATGTCCTTATGTGTGTGTTTTGTATGGGTGGGCTGACTGACCCCGCTAGAAGACTTGGGGGCTGTGGTCTCTGGTTCGGTTCCCACCACCGGTAATGTGAAAGGGTTCTACAGTCGTAGAAATTCTAACTCTCAGTTCTCAATCCAATTTACCTCCCTAAATCCTTTATGCTCCTATACTCCTACTTGTCCCCTTCATCCGTAATAATTACATAACTATCTTGTAATTTTAAACAAAAGATCTCTCGACCCATTCTTATACATCACATCTCCATCTCCTATAATAACTTGTTGTATTCGTGTATAAATATTTACCAGACCAGCATCATGGACATGTAGCAGAGTGGCGCAGTGGAAGCGTGCTGGGCCCATAACCCAGAGGTCCGTGGATCGAAACCATGCAGCGTCATGGACGTGTAGCAGAGTGGCGCAGTGGAAGCGGGCTGGGCCCATAACCCAGAGGTCCGTGGATCGAAACCATGCAGCATCATGGACATGTAGCAGAGTGGCGCAGTGGAAGCGTGCTGGGCCCATAACCCAGAGGTCCGTGGATCGAAACCATGCAGCGTCATGGACGTGTAGCAGAGTGGCGCAGTGGAAGCGTGCTGGGCTCATAACCCAGATGTCCGTGGATCGAAACCATGCAGCGTCATAGACATGTAGCAGAGTGGCGCAGTGAAAGCGTGCTGGGCCCATAACCCAGAGGTCCGTGGATCGAGACCATTCAGCGTCATGGACTTGTAGCAGAGTGGCGCAGTGGAAGCGTGCTGGGCCCATAACCCAGAGGTCCGTGGATCGAAACCATGCAGCGTCATGGACATGTAGCAGAGTGGCGCAGTGGAAGCGTGCTGGGCCCATAACCCAGAGGTCCGTGGATCGAAACCATGCAGCGTCATGGACATGTAGCAGAGTGGCGCAGTGGAAGCGTGCTGGGCCCATAACCCAGAGGTCCGTGGATCGAAACCATGCAGCGTCATGGACATGTAGCAGAGTGGCGCAGTGCAAGCGTGCTGGGCCCATAACCCAGAGGTCCGTGGATCGAAACCATGCAGCGTTATGGACATGTAGCAGAGTGGCGCAGTGGAAGCGTGCTGGGCCCATAACCCAGAGGCCCGTGGATCGAAACAATGCAGCGTCATGGACATGTAGCAGAGTGGCGCAGTGGAAGCGTGCTGGGCCCATAACCCAGAGGTCCGTGGATCGAAACCTTGCAGCATCATGGACATGTAGCAGAGTGGCGCAGTGGAAGCGTGCTGGGCCCATAACCCAGAGGTCCGTGGATCGAGACCATTCAGCGTCATGGACATGTAGCAGAGTGGCGCAGTGGAAGCGGGCTGGGCCCATAACCCAGAGGTCCGTGGATCGAAACCATGCAGCGTCATGGACATGTAGCAGAGTGGCGCAGTGGAAGCGTGCTGGGCCCATAACCCAGAGGTCCGTGGATCGAAACCATGCAGCATCATGGACATGTAGCAGAGTGGCGCAGTGGAAGCGTGCTGGGCCCATAACCCAGAGGTCCGTGGATCGAAACCATGCAGCGTCATGGACATGTAGCAGAGTGGCGCAGTGGAAGCGTGCTGGGCCCATAACTCAGAGGTCCGTGGATCGAAACCATGCCTCGTCATGGACATGTAGCAGAGTGGCGCAGTGGAAGTGTGCTGGGCTCGTAACCCAGAGGTCCGTGGATCGAAACCATGCTCTGCTAAATTTTTTAAAGGTTAATTTTTAAGCGTTCATAATATGAAAGTACGCTTCTTAAAACTAGCTCGACAGTTTCTTCAATTAATCATCTCAACCTTGAGTATAACGTGGAAATAATAATATGCCTCATTTTTTGATAAAAACGAAATTGAATTTCGGCCACCCCCAATTCGCCAGGTCTAAGACTAAAATTTAATATGATGTATCAAAGATGATACATGGTAATTTATTTCGTAAAACGTTACAATATACTTCAATAAAAAATGTAATAACATCAGGAATTGTTTAGTCACGTATTTAAGTGTAGTGAATTTCACATTTTGTGATTGTAGGCCTATGTGAGGACTGAGAAGGTTTTTGAAAGATCCGCCATTAACGTACCGGTCGTCACGATTGACCGCGTTACCCCCGCGCAAGGACGGAGCAAAGACACGTGCTGATGCTCTTCTGCCGGCCCGAGTCGTTTGTTTTTTCAGGCCCGTAGTGGCGACGCCGTCCATAAGTCCAGACATCAATAACTCTCCTTATGGCGCCGCGCGCCGACCACATGTGAATGTGAAGCAACCAGGGCGCAGCTTAGCAGGCCAGATGGAGCTACATACTTGCTTGAATTACTTCATGACTTACACTTTATAGGGAGTATTCACGTGACGTCACATCGGCCATATTGGAGGCCATGCACCGATACTACTTTTTCAAGTTTCATTTAGATGTCAATAGAAAACGAATAATAATTGTTTACGGGGAAATATGACAAGTTTGAGCACGTATATCCCCCGATAAAGTGTACGAAAATGATTATTGTATGTTTTTGTAAACGATTAAAAGAGTAATCGAGACAAAAGGGTTTGTTTATGTTGATTTTAAGTGATAATAGCAAACCAAAGTTAGAGAACAGTTGAATTTGCATCAAACGCTATCTGAAACATATTAACCAAAGAACTTTCAATCACATGCCATTGTGGCCTCCAATGTGGCCACCATGCACAATACGTGAGGTTGTTCCAACGTTAACTAGTCTATTCGCGATCACAGTGCTTAGATCTCCTTCCTAGCGGGAAAACGTGTCCCTATAGAACCAAGGAGTACTAACGTAGCGCACTCGTCTACGGAGCTTTGTGCGGATTGGACGACATTGCACTTGTTTGTAAACAAAGACTCTTTGTAGCCGCCATGTTGGACTGTGATGTCATGAGGAAGCGCATTGCTGACGAAATTGTCGGGTCCAATAGTACCAACTTAATTTTCTACTTCTTACCATTGATTTGAACCAGGTCCATAAGAAGGGATAATTTACGATCTTGGGTTGGTTGCCTGGGAGCTCCTAACACAACTTGCATGACTTATTAGACATGCACTCTAAGAAGTAAGCGGAAAACACCCCCTTTGCTCCCTTTCTTCAAGGTTCGTCACGAGTTCTTCATCTATGACGGAATCATAATGTTTTCTCGAGACAAGATAGTCACCTCGTACGACAGGCAGGCCCAGACGAGGTATTGCACCATAAAGAAACCCCGACCGATAAACCCTATATAAAGCCACATCTGATGAGTACATTAATTCTTTAGCAGCGTCTCCCACACACACTGACGGATGACATAATTAAATGGGTTTGACTTCGACCACCGACCCTCCCTCCCCCCCTCATGCGGGGTCGTAATCCCAGACTTGTGGCCCATCATCGGGGGATTCCCGCGTTCAGATTGCAGCAATGTATGCATCAAGATGGATTGCGCCTAGCTAGCTGGCTTTTAGCTTGATGAGCTGCAGGGGTGAGGCGAGGCACTATAGGGGGCGGACACGTGACTGCATGCGTGAAGAGACTGTTGTGAAAATATTGACCCGAGATGAGCTGCCGGCCCACGACGGTTACGCAGCGACACACGGGAAATGTGTTTTCAAGTTAAAGTCTGGTTACCAAAAGAAAATCGTTAGGTAATCGTCAGGCTGACAATTGAATATACCCGCCAGATACACGCAAACGGTCGTTGAACATTGAAATTCGGCTTTGTGAAGTGGTCGGATTTGCTGCAACCAATGCAACCAACGTTGCAATCAGAGCTGGACAGTACCGAAAATACCCAAGCTTTAAAGAATCTTGTATTTTGTATCGAAAATACATTTTTCGGAGTATCTTGTATTTTACAAAATACTTTTCCCGTCAAAATACATTTTCCGACTACATAGCAAGCAGTAACCTTTATCACAAATACCGCTCGTCAGGAAGTTGCTACCACAACACAACCTAGTGGCAAAAATGTTAACCTAGATGTGAAGGTTGTCTATGCAATACCAAAACCAAAGTCCAAAATTCTATTATTTTTGTAAAAGTAAAACTCATCATTTCATATTTCCCGACCATAACATTATTTTAAATATTTTTATAGTATTGGCAAATGTTTATTAGTACCTAGTAGTTTTGAGTAGTTTTGAAAATACAAATGTATTTTGAATCGAAAATACATGTCTTCAAAAGTATCTTGTATTTTGTATCTAAAATATTTGTATTTGAATATTTTGTATTTTGTTTCTAAAATACAAATATGAATATTTTGCCCAGCTTTGGTTGCATTGCCACAACCTGATTGTTTAATAATTTTCGATTCAATAAGTTTTCTAACTTGGTGTTTGCGAAGCATTGTATTCTGTATGTTGTATTATATCTCATTTCAGAACTTACAATTTTTAATTAGTGGTAAACGAAACATGATTTCAAAAGCCAAGTGAAATTTGTTTTTGTCAAAAGTCAACACTGGTTTTCCCGTGAAAGTAGTCCCAGAACCGGACGTTAGCCTGTAGCCAACCCTCGTGCTCAATGTTGATATGTTCCATTCGTATATCTGATATTCTAGTGTTTATATGTCCACTTATTTCGACATCAACTGGATAACTAAACACAGCTCACATGTAAAGGTAAGTTTGGCAATAAAATCTCTAATGTATAGTGACGGTAAGTCTACACAAATAGGCTTAGCCAGTAGCCTAGACTTGTTTATAAGTTGTTCTCATATGGACTTCATTCATGAGAGCAGCCACCTTTTGTGTGGCGTATGAACACAAGTCAACCGGAAATACGTAACGCATAATATCACTTATTTAAATTTAGCCCATATGCCGTGAAATGTCATCGACAAATATTTTCTGTGCCGACACGAGGGTAGCTAAAGAATTGTATGCATTGTTTAAAACTTGTTTTCTAAAACATGACTCCCGTGTGTCGCTGTCTATAGGATTTGTTTTGTTTTGTTTACGTGAAAATTGAAAATCATAAGAATTCGAAACCATTTCTACCACACAATCTAAATTCTAAAAACTCGTATTCAGTTCAACGAGCGAGCCTTGCAGTGCGAATACTATTTCCTTTTTTAGACAATTTATCACCGATTAAGTTTTTGAATAGTTGCAAACATTGTTTTCTTTTATATCGTTGCCGAAGCCATTATCCAGTTACTGTATATAAACTAGGTAAACCAAATGGAACGAGCTAACGACCAGAAAAAGTTAAACATATTTTGACAGTTCGCTTCATTCGTTGCGCTAGCTCCTGTTGACGCAGATCCCAGCTTTCTCATTGGTCTAGAAACTATTCGCTCATCTCGTGCGCGTGAATGCAAACCAGACTTTACAACATGATAAAAATGAAGGCAGTGCGCTACCTTAGAATGACAAGGTTCTAACTATCATTTTATGATTGTTGAGAAAATTGATGGTAAACTTTCCTTTACCTATGGTTTACTAATGTTTCAGGTATTATGATTAAATATTTTATCTGCTCACTTAAAATAATTCAATGGTGTTATGGTTAGAAGTAAACAAATTTTTTGCATTGCTAAACCCCTATTTTGACACTGTCAAAATGTAGTTAGAACCATGTCACATTAAAATCTCAGCAAGACTGAATTTAACAAGGTTTTAATGGCTAATGGAACCTTGTTTTACAAACATGAATTTAATAAAATAAAAAAGTTTGTATCTCATGTTTAAATTTGATAATTTTATTCATTCATTCTCATCTAACTTGTCATGGAACATTAAAATACATGTTTAATAATAAAATTAAGAGGCATAGTAGAAGGAATACTGTTTATTACTTGGCATGGAACATTCAGATACATTTAAAATAGATCAAAGAGGCGTGGTAAAATTAATGTTTCTGTAAGAGAGATTCTGTACGCCTTCACATGAACTTTAACTGCATGCATTTTACAAATTTTACTGACATGCATTACGAAAATTATTGTTGTTTTTATCTTTACGCCGATTTAAAGATGGCATCATAATATGCCTGGTCTTGCGGTGGTTCGTTGACTTGAGATTTTAGTAACTTGTTTTAAGATTTAAGCGTAAAGTTGGACATTGCCCAACTTTATGACAATGAATAACGCATAAACACAACGTCTTAAAACCACAATTTTGTGTGAACGCAAGTACGTGTTTCCTATGATCCAACTTTACTACTACGCGTTAAACCTTAAATCTTATGTCTTAAAAATCTGTGTTGACCAGCCTTGAGCATTGCCCGTTTTTATATTGTTATGAAGATACAAAAAGTGTGCAAAAGTTTACATTAAATAAGCAGAAAGAACGAATCATTCTGCTAAATCCAATGTCATTCCATGGTCATTCTGAATGATTATACAGACATAAACAAGCATTTAATGTATTTTGTAAAAATGAAAACAATAATGCAATAAGAATACAAAATTAAAAGGTAAAAAAATTGCAAACTTAATCCATACTCTAATTAGATAAAAATGTAACATTTCAGTTAGAATGGGTATACGGTACTACATAAACGTGCATTCAATTGGGTATACGGTACTACATAAACGTGCATTCAATGGGTATACGGTACTACATAAACGTGCATTCAATGGGTATACGGTACTACATAAACGTGCATTCAATGGGTATACGGTACTACATAAACGTGCATTCAATGGGTATACGGTACTACATAAACGTGCATTCAATGGGTATACGGTACTACATAAACGTGCATTCAATTGGGTATACGGTACTACATAAACGTGCATTCAATGGGTATACGGTACTACATAAACGTGCATTCAATGGGTATACGGTACTACATAAACGTGCATTCAATGGGTATACGGTACTACATAAACGTGCATTCAATGGGTATACGGTACTACATAAACGTGCATTCAATGGGTATACGGTACTACATAAACGTGCATTCAATGGGTATACGGTACTACATAAACGTGCATTCAATGGGTATACGGTACTACATAAACGTGCATTCAATGGGTATACGGTACTACATAAACGTGCATTCAATGGGTATACGGTACTACATGAACGTGCATTCAATGAGTATACGGTACTACATAAACGTGCATTCAATGGGTATACGGTACTACATAAACGTGCATTCAATGGGTATACGGTACTACATAAACGTGCATTCAATGGGTATACGGTACTACATAAACGTGCATTCAATGGGTATACGGTACTACATAAACGTGCATTCAATGGGTATACGGTACTACATAAACGTGCATTCAATTGGGTATACGGTACTACATAAACGTGCATTCAATGGGTATACGGTACTACATAAACGTGCATTCAATTGGGTATACGGTACTACATAAACGTGCATTCAATGTGTATTGCAAAAAAGGGTACATGAATGCAAAAAAACAAATACGAACAGATAATGTTCATCAGAGTCATCAGCTTCCTGAATATTTGTAATGTTTGCTACGATATCTCTCAGTCTTTGTATCTCCTCTTCTGCCATTTTTGATAGCTGGTTGATGTTAAATGAAAGTGCCCATTATGAGGTATTGTAATTGGCTACTATTATAAAAGAATCGTTTTGATTGGATGTGATCCAATAAATAAACGAATAAGAGAGCTCCTAGGAAAATGTAGTTAGAACCTTGTATTACAAACACAAAGCTGTTTACACTGCAGTTGGAACTTTGTCATCCTAGTAGTTAATTCAAATGCTGATAGATCGCGTTGGTGTATTTTTATTTACAAAGCACTTGACAGATGGAACCTTGTCATATAATTTTCAAGAAAAATCGAAAAATGTCAGTTAGAACCTTGTCATTCTAAGGTCACGAGTGGTCAACCCTCAACGACATGGATGGCGTTATTAGAGTGGGAATACATGGATGGCGTTATTAGAGTGGGAATACATGGATGGTGTTATTAGAGTGGGAATACATGGATGGTGTTATTAGAGTGGGAATACATGGATGGTGTTATTAGAGTGGGAATACATGGATGGCGTTATTAGAGTGGGAATACATGGATGGTGTTATTAGAGTGGGAATACATGGATGGCGTTATTAGAGTGGGAATACATGGATGGTGTTATTAGAGTGGGAATACATGGATGGTGTTATTAGAGTGGGAATACATGGATGGCGTTATTAGAGTGGGAATACCTGGATGGCGTTATTAGAGTGAGAATACATGGATGGTGTTATTAGAGTGGGAATACATGGATGATGTTATTAGAGTGGGAATACATGGATGGCGTTATTAGACCGGGAATACATGGATGGCGTTATTAGAGTGGGAATACCTGGATGGCGTTATTAGAGTGAGAATACATGGATGGCGTTATTAGAGTGGGAATACATGGATGGCGTTATTAGAGTGGGAATACATGGATGGTGTTATTAGAGTGGGAATACATGGATGGCGTTATTAGAGTGGGAATACATGGATGGTGTTATTAGAGTGGGAATACATGGATGGTGTTATTAGAGTGGGAATACATGGATGGTGTTATTAGAGTGGGAATACATGGATGGTGTTATTAGAGTAGGAATACATAGATGGTGTTATTAGAGTGGGAATACATGGATGGCGTTATTAGAGTGGGAATACATGGATGGTGTTATTAGAGTGGGAATACATGGATGGCGTTATTAGACCGGGAATACATGGATGGCGTTATTAGAGTGGGAATACCTGGATGGCGTTATTAGAGTAGGAATACATAGATGGTGTTATTAGAGTGGGAATACATGGATGGCGTTATTAGAGTGGGAATACATGGATGATGTTATTAGAGTGGGAATACATGGATGGCGTTATTAGACCGGGAATACATGGATGGCGTTATTAGAGTTGGAATACCTGGATGGCGTTATTAGAGTGAGAATACATGGATGGCGTTATTAGAGTGGGAATACATGGATGGCGTTATTAGAGTGGGAATACATGGATGGTGTTATTAGAGTGGGAATACATGGATGGCGTTATTAGAGTGGGAATACATGGATGGTGTTATTAGAGTGGGAATACATGGATGGTGTTATTAGAGTGGGAATACATGGATGGTGTTATTAGAGTGGGAATACATGGATGGTGTTATTAGAGTAGGAATACATAGATGGTGTTATTAGAGTGGGAATACATGGATGGCGTTATTAGAGTGGGAATACATGGATGGTGTTATTAGAGTGGGAATACATGGATGGCGTTATTAGAGTGGGAATACATGGATGGTGTTATTAGAGTGGGAATACATGGATGGCGTTATTAGAGTGGGAATACCTGGATGGCGTTATTAGAGTGAGAATACATGGATGGCGTTATTAGAGTGGGAATACATGGATGGTATTATTAGAGTGGGAATACATGGATGGTGTTATTAGAGTGGGAATACATAGATGGTGTTATTAGAGTGGGAATACATGGATGGCGTTATTAGAGTGGGAATACATGGATGGTGTTATTAGAGTGGGAATACATGGATGGCGTTATTAGAGTGGAAATACATGGATGGTGTTATTAGAGTGGGATTACATGGATGGCGTTATTAGAGTGGGAATACCTGGATGGCGTTATTAGAGTGAGAATACATGGATGGCGTTATTAGAGTGGGAATACATGGATGGTGTTATTAGAGTGGGAATACATGGATGGTGTTATTAGAGTGGGAATACATGGATGGCGTTATTAGAGTGGGAATACATGGATGGCGTTATAAGAGTGGGAATACATGGATGGCGTTATTAGAGTGGGATTACATGGATGGTGTTATTAGAGTGGGAATACATAGATGGTGTTATTAGAGTGGGAATACATGGATGGCGTTATTAGAGTAGGAATACATAGATGGTGTTATTAGAGTGGGAATACATAGATGGTGTTATTAGAGTGGGAATACATGGATGGCGTTATTAGAGTGGGATTACATGGATGGTGTTATTAGAGTGGGAATACATAGATGGTGTTATTAGAGTGGAAATACATGGATGGCGTTATTAGAGTGGGAATACATGGATGGTGTTATTAGAGTGGGAATACATGGATGGCGTTATTAGAGTGGGAATACATCGATGGTGTTATTAGAGTGGGAATACATGGATGGTGTGATTAGAGTGGGAATACATGGATGGCGTTATTAGAGTGGGAATACATGGATGGCGTTATTAGAGTGGGAATACATGGATGGTGTGATTAGAGTGGGAATACATGGATGGCGTTATTAGAGTGGGAATACATGGATGGTGTGATTAGAGTGGGAATACATGGATGGCGTTATTAGAGTGGGAATACCTGGATGGCGTTATTAGAGTGGGAATACATAGATGGTGGTATTAGAGTGGGAATACATGGATGGCGTTATTAGAGTGGGATTACATGGATGGTGTTATTAGAGTGGGAATACATAGATGGTGTTATTCGAGTGGGAATACATGGATGGCGGTATTAGAGTGGGAATACATGGATAGTGTTATTAGAGTGGGAATACATGGATGGCGTTATTAGAGTGGGAATACATGGATTGTGTTATTAGAGTGGGAATACATGGATGGTGTGATTAGAGTGGGAATACATGGATGGCGTTATTAGAGTGGGAATACATGGATGGCGTTATTAGAGTGGGAATACATGGATGGATGGCGTTATTAGAGTGGGAATACATGGATGGCGTTATTAGAGTGGGAATACATGGATGGTGTTATTAGAGTGGGAATACATGGATGGCGTTATTAGAGTGGGAATACATGGATGGTGTTATTAGAGTGGGAATACATGGATGGCGTTATTAGAGTGGGAATACATGGATGGCGTTATTAGAGTGGGAATACATGGATGGCGTTATTAGAGTGGGAATACATGGATGGTGTTATTAGAGTGGGAATACATGGATGGCGTTATTAGAGTGGGAATACATGGATGGTGTGATTAGAGTGGGAATACATGGAGTGTGTTATTAGAGTGGGAATACATGGATGGCGTTATTAGAGTGGGAATACATGGATGGTTGTATTAGAGTGGGAATACATGGATGGCGTTATTAGAGTGGGAATACATGGATGGCGTTATTAGAGTGGGAATACATGGATGGCGTTATTAGAATGGGAATACATGGATGGCGTTATTAGAGTGCGAATACATGGATGGTGTTATTAGAGTGGGAATACATGGGGTGTGTTATTAGAGTGGGAATACATGGATGGTGTTATTAGAGTGGGAATACATGGATGGCGTTATTAGAGTGGGAATACATGGATGGCGTTATTAGAGTGGGAATACATGGATGGTGTTATTAGAGTGGGAATACATGGATGGTGTTATTAGAGTGGGAATACATGGATGGTGTTATTAGAGTGGGAATACATGGATGGCGTTATTAGAGTGGGAATACATGGATGGTGTTATTAGAGTGGGATTACATGGATGGCGTTATTAGAGTGGGAATACCTGGATGGCGTTATTAGAGTGGGAATACATGGATGGTGTTATTAGAGTGGGAATACATGGATGGTGTTATTAGAGTGGGAATACATGGATGGCGTTATTAGAGTGGGAATACATGGATGGCGTTATAAGAGTGGGAATACATGGATGGCGTTATTAGAGTGGGATTACATGGATGGTGTTATTAGAGTGGGAATACATAGATGGTGTTATTAGAGTGGGAATACATGGATGGCGTTATTAGAGTGGGAATACATAGATGGTGTTATTAGAGTGGGAATACATAGATGGTGTTATTAGAGTGGGAATACATGGATGGCGTTATTAGAGTGGGATTACATGGATGGTGTTATTAGAGTGGGAATACATAGATGGTGTTATTAGAGTGGGAATACATGGATGGCGTTATTAGAGTGGGAATACATAGATGGTGTTATTAGAGTGGGAATACATAGATGGTGTTATTAGAGTGGGAATACATGGATGGCGTTATTAGAGTGGGATTACATGGATGGTGTTATTAGAGTGGGAATACATAGATGGTGTTATTAGAGTGGAAATACATGGATGGCGTTATTAGAGTGGGAATACATGGATGGTGTTATTAGAGTGGGAATACATGGATGGCGTTATTAGAGTGGGAATACATCGATGGTGTTATTAGAGTGGGAATACATGGATGGTGTGATTAGAGTGGGAATACCTGGATGGCGTTATTAGAGTGGGAATACATGGATGGCGTTATTAGAGTGGGAATACATGGATGGTGTGATTAGAGTGGGAATACATGGATGGCGTTATTAGAGTGGGAATACATGGATGGTGTGATTAGAGAGGGAATACATGGATGGCGTTATTAGAGTGGGAATACCTGGATGGCGTTATTAGAGTGGGAATACATAGATGGTGTTATTAGAGTGGGAATACATGGATGGCGTTATTAGAGTGGGATTACATGGATGGTGTTATTAGAGTGGGAATACATAGATGGTGTTATTCGAGTGGGAATACATGGATGGCGGTATTAGAGTGGGAATACATGGATAGTGTTATTAGAGTGGGAATACATGGATGGCGTTATTAGAGTGGGAATACATGGATGGTGTTATTAGAGTGGGAATACATGGATGGTGTGATTAGAGTGGGAATACATGGATGGCGTTATTAGAGTGGGAATACATGGATGGCGTTATTAGAGTGGGAATACATGGATGGATGGCGTTATTAGAGTGGGAATACATGGATAGCGTTATTAGAGTGGGAATACATGGATGGTGTTATTAGAGTGGGAATACATGGATGGCGTTATTAGAGTGGGAATACATGGATGGTGTTATTAGAGTGGGAATACATGGATGGCGTTATTAGAGTGGGAATACATGGATGGCGTTATTAGAGTGGGAATACATGGATGGCGTTATTAGAGTGGGAATACATGGATGGTGTTATTAGAGTGGGAATACATGGATGGCGTTATTAGAGTGGGAATACATGGATGGTGTTATTAGAGTGGGAATACATGGAGTGTGTTATTAGAGTGGGAATACATGGATGGCGTTATTAGAGTGGGAATACATGGATGGCGTTATTAGAGTGGGAATACATGGATGGTGTTATTAGAGTGGGAATACATGGATGGCGTTATTAGAGTGGGAATACATGGATGGCGTTATTAGAGTGGGAATACATGGATGGCGTTATTAGAATGGGAATACATGGATGGCGTTATTAGAGTGCGAATACATGGATGGTGTTATTAGAGTGGGAATACATGGGGTGTGTTATTAGAGTGGGAATACATGGATGGTGTTATTAGAGTGGGAATACATGGATGGCGTTATTAGAGTGGGAATACATGGATGGCGTTATTAGAGTGGGAATACATGGATGGTGTTATTAGAGTGGGAATACATGGATGGTGTTATTAGAGTGGGAATACATGGATGGTGTTATTAGAGTGGGAATACATGGATGGCGTTATTAGAGTGGGAATACATGGATGGCGTTATTAGAGTGGGAATACATGGATGGCGTTATTAGAGTGGGAATACATGGATGGCGTTATTAGAGTGGGAATACATGGATGGCGTTATTAGAGTGGGAATACATGGATGGCGTTATTAGAGTGGGAATACATGGATGGCGTTATTAGAGTGGGAATACATGGATGGCGTTATTAGAGTGGGAATACATGGATGGCGTTATTAGAGTGGGAATACATGGATGGCGTTATTAGAGTGGGAATACATGGATGGCGTTATTAGATCGGGAATACATGGATGGCGTTATTAGAGTGGGAATACATGGATGGCGTTCTTAGAGTATGAATACATGGATGGCGTTATTAGAGTGGGAATACATGGATGGTGTTATTAGAGTGGGAATACATGGATGGCGTTATTAGAGTGGGAATACATGGATGGCGTTATTAGAGTGGGAATACATGGATGGCGTTATTAGAGTGGGAATACATGGATGGCGTTATTAGAGTGGGAATACATGGATGGCGTTATTAGAGTGGGAATACATGGATGGCGTTATTAGAGTGGGAATACATGGATGGCGTTATTAGAGTGGGAATACATGGATGGCGTTATTAGAGTGGGAATACATGGATGGTGTTATTAGAGTGGGAATACATGGATGGCGTTATTAGAGTGGGAATACATGGATGGCGTTATTAGAGTGGGAATACATGGATGGTGTTATTAGTGTGGGAGTACATGGATGGCGTTATTAGAGTGGGAATACATGGATGGCGTTATTAGAGTGGGAATACATGGATGGTGTTATTAGAGTGGGAATACATGGATGGCGTTATTAGAGTGGGAATACATGGATGGCGTTATTAGAGTGGGAATACATGGATGGCGTTATTAGAGTGGGAATACATGGATGGTGTTATTAGAGTGGGAATACATGGATGGCGTTATTAGAGTGGGAATAGCCTGCATGGGTTGCGTGACGTCATCAGAGCAAGGACTATATTGGGGGAGAAGACCCGAGTGGGAATCAACAGTTCTATCTGCCAAGTAATGCTCACGTTGGGCATGGTTGTACTGAGACTGCGCAATACGATGCACTGCACAGCCCACTCTACGAGACGAGACGAGGTGAGGTGTGGTGTCTGTATACAATACAAGGCAGTGGAGTGGGTGCACATGCGCTGTTCAAACCTTTGGAGTTCAGTGAACACTAGCTCTCTACTATAGTTATGAAATTGATTTACAAAAAAAGATTTAAAAAAATAAATACACCTACAATTTATAATGAAACAATACCGAAAATACTGAACAAAATAAAATAGTAGCTAAGCACACAATTAAGATGATATTAAAAAGTAGATATAGATCAAACAAATGTTATTGTAGAGTTAAAATTAATAAAAAATATCAAGCTGATAACATATTGGTTGAAGAGAAATACAGATAAGCGTGACAAACGAGGACGAAAGGGAGAGAAAAACAGAGATAAAAACAATTTCCAAAGGAGAAAAGTTAGAAGGGTATTGTAAAGAAAAAGAAATGTCAAAAAAAAGTCACTTTTGTTGAAAAATGTTTCGCGAGCATCGAATGGCCAGTGGTGTATCCAAGGGGATGATATTATAGGGTTCAACCCCCCTCCCCATACCCTTAAAAAAGTGTGAGAAAATGTGTGGACATATAATAGTAACTGGGCTGGCCTAAAATATGCTACAAAACTGCAAATTTCATGTAATTTTGTAAATTTATGAATGGGGACATTCAATTAAACTCTCGTGTGTAGCAATTTTCTGTCACAGCCATGCATGCATGTATCATTAATTGTAAATAGCAAGAAGTACCGTAACTAAGTAAAATCCGCTCTATTTAACGTAATAAATTATAAATTTAAAAAAGTTCGCCCAAGCGCATTGGACAGACTTGAATCTATCACAGTTGATCTCCAAGTAATCAGCAACCAGTCTTTGCCCCTTCTCTTCTCTCTCCCCCATCATCAAATCCTGTCTTGGATAAAATGGCTTATGTACCTCCAGAGGGATCTAGACTGAACGTAGGTCCGCCATTATTATATTTTACTCGGTATGACATACTACTAAAAACGTACATTGCACGAGGCCCCAATCATACTTCCAGCAATACTTCAATCACACCCACCGCACAAAAGTAAAACCGTCCATCATTACAGTACTCGCACGACCATGAATAATTCCAAACAACTTATTCGTGCCCAAAGACAATAGAAAATCCCTCTTGATGATTCTCGTTATACGGTGTTTTGAAGGGTGCTTGAGTACCCTCCCCTCGGTAGGGGGTTGTATTGGAGGGGGAGGGGGAAGAGGGGGGGGGACACCGGCGCTAAGTCCGTGTAAGCTGCGCGTACAATGGTCTTATCGGTGCGCATGCGTATCAGACTAACGGGGTTTATGCCACACTGAGCAAAGGTTACAATGTTGTTATAACTGTGTTATTTTATAATTGTTTGGTGAAGGTGGGACGAGGCTGACTTATACGTATACAAATGTTGACAATTTAATTTCATTTTTTTATTTATTTATTTAATTTAAACATTGACAACAAGCACAATTTATGTATTTGTTATGTACATTTTTAATTGATGATTGAATAGTGAGTGCATTGCTAGACCAATTGTGGTACTAGGACCATCTTTTACTTTGCTAATGTGGTAATACATTCTATTTCTATATTCTCCACAAAGCTATCGATCAAAAAAACAAATTTTTCACGCATTTCGAGCAATTTGTATCTAATACAAATTGTTATTGATAATAATTGCGCTCGTTTGTAAGTCAGAATAAACTGCACAACCATGAATGTATAGGTAAAACTTTTACAAGATTTATATCTATTGGTTATTAATTAATCCCATTCATTACAAAAGTGAATAGGGGTTGGCAGAAAAAAGCACAGCTCCAAACACACAGAGTGACTGCCAACCCATACCAAAATTACTTAAAATCTAAATATATTAACGAACAAATAAATTATAAAATATACAAAAGAACCTGGAAATGATAATGATAACAATACAACCACCCAAAAACAATTAAATATACAAAATACAAAAAACCAAATACAAAATACAATACAAAAAACATGAAAACATAATATGAATGAAAATATAATTATAAGACAGAACTGTTAAATATGAAGTAAAAAAGAATAAAAAAATGAAAATTTACAAAACGATGTTTAAAAAATGCTCCGTTAAAGACGCTTTGAAGACATCTAATGAGCGTGCCATCCTGATCTTAAGTGGAAGAGAATTCCACGATGCTGTTGCCTATATATATATATATATGAATGGTTCCAACAAATTCGTTTTTTTTTTTTAAATCGATGGTCACAATACAAAGGAGAAAGTGCTGTATGTCGTGAATATACTCTTATTTATCACATCACGTGTGTGAGATACGGGTGTGGGTGGAGTACTGTCTTGCAGATAGCATTCCATGCACGTGCACTTAGGCCTATTGTGTATGGCGTGCCGCTTGCGCTAAGTGAAATGTTGTGTACCTCTACACCAATGGATTGTGGAGGCGTTACTTTTTGTCTAACTTCGGTAATGGAGATCCTTCATTGAACAGTGTTGCCAATGTAGAAAAATGCGAGCGATCCAGAAATGTGTAAAAGTCTCAATTGCATTTTTACATTCTCGTAAATTTGTTAATATCAATCAAATTTTGTATTTTGAAGGGGAATATCAAAAACCCATGTATTATATGGGATTCGAAACCATGTACTTTAGGCCGGACGCCGTAACAAAGAAGGTGTTGTCGTCACGGATGATGTAATAGCAAGTGACCTCACACCTTGTAATACCAACTTAAATGTAGACTACTACTCATTGCCTTACCAGAAGTAAACATGTATTGTTATTTCATAGGTTGGTGGACATGGGCGCTGGATTAAATGCTATTTTTTTCCCTCTTGGTGTGTGTTTGCGGTTTAATTTTGCAGGAATAAACTTTAGTTTCTTATTATCTAATTTATTATATTCACTTATAAATTAACAACTACTTAATTATGTTTGGGAAAATTTAAAGTAGTTCCGTCCCATCATGCTAGGCATGAAGGTATGAAGAAGGAACAGCTACGGACGACCTACCTTTGTCATTTGCTTTGTCTGTCTGCATATTGTCGTACCCTAAAGGCACAGGGAACGCATATGACCACTCTGAAAGATCCCGAGTAATGTTTTCAGTGTCAATGTTTCTTGATATCGGTAATAAATTTTCTTAAATAATATTACAGGGTATAAAATAAAAACAACAGACCATCAAATGACAAAGAAATACATCAAGTATCCTAGCAACACACAGAAGTCAAAGCTTTCTTGATGGTAGTATTTTTAAATCACGGCCTACCAAAGCTAGTATTTTCTAACACCGCCTTGCCAATCAGTGTATTATCTCTCTGACAGGTATAGTGCGCGGATGAGCACTGCGTAAACGTCCACATATCACTACGCCGGCCAGAGTAATTAGTTGTGACGACACAACCTTCTTTGTTACGGCGTCCGGCCTATACAAACCATACGCTTATTTAGTACTTGCGCCCCGATCGCCTCAGCCTTCGCAAGATTAATCTAGACTAAACTAAGTAAAAACACAAAAACAAGGTTGTTTATTCAATCAATATAATAGAAACTGTGTTTGGTAATTGTTAGTATAAAATAATAATTATGGCTAAATTTAATTTTATTGGAAACAATTTGCATTGCAGAAGTTTGATATATTGGAGAATAAAATACTAAATGATGTCTATAATATATAATTTACTATCTAATGTGGACTATCGTTGGCAATTTCAACTGCGAAACGTTTCACTGTTATCTAGAAATCAATCAATATATTCTTAATTGGTACGAAATATTAAAAATATATTTAAAATCGCCAATCCCCAATAGGGAAGTCTCACACAAATTTTTTTTATTTGCTTACTGGTTACCTCAAGATAAAATAAACGGGAACTAATTGGTTTCGGCTCGAAAGGTGTATTAACATCGCTTTAACAGCAAATCAAAGATATTGCTGTCAAAACACGCTCAGAAACAGACCTGCGCCATCTTGCTCGTGATTAGAAGGTTCTGACGTCATTTCTCAGTAAACAAAAATTGTATATTATACAAATAGTACTGAAATCCCACCTTTTAGTAGATTATTGCTCTCATAAGACTTTAACTGAACCAACGTTTATTTCTAGTTAGTAAATGAACACTGCTCAACATTAATTAACAACAATATGTTAAATAATTGCATTATTTTAAACACGTTTTGGTAAATACTGTATCAAAATGTATTTTCTGAAGAAAACAGTGGTATAAAAGGCATTGTTGTAAAGTCACTGCATCCTAGATATTGTAAAATATCCAACTTAATATCGTTGATATTATTAAGAATACTTCAAGGAGGCAGTTGTTTACATGCCATATGACGTCAAGAGCCGTTTTTCAATTACGGAACAAGAAGTTCCAAATTTCAAACTTAAAATGCTAATAGAATTGGAAATATACGCTTCTCAGATATAAAAATTATACCGCCCGTATTTTTAGATAATGATCTTCCATTTTTAGGTGCTTTGCAACACTCTGACATTTTTATACGTGTATGAATATGTTTGTAATATTTTGAAAATTTTATATAGTTTTTCCATGGTTTTATATATTAAGAATATATTAATTTTATACTTAACTGCCGATAACTTAAGCACTATGTAGCGTACATGAATAATTCTTACACCGAAATATTTTTCATTTGCATAAAAATATATTTTATAGTATAATTTTCGTTGTCAGACCAACCGTTTGGCCGTAATTGAGCAATATTCAATGCAATATGTAGTCAAAATTGGGGGCGCCGCCCCCACCCCCAGTCGCGGATATCGCTCTGGCACCAGAGTGTGCTAAATACTGTGAGAGCTACTGAACACATTGGTATATGGTGCTATACTCTTTCCTCGAAATTGCACAGAACTATGATTGTCGACACTTTGATGTTTGACATAGTCACAGATAAGGGAGTTGTCTGTGATCTAGTTCTAAGAAAAGCACAAAAAACTAATAATGCTGTAGAGGGATGGCATTCAAGATTCCAGAAATCTATCTCAACGTATCATTCATCTATCTGGAAGTTCCTAGATTTTATTAAAAAAGATCAGCGTGCAGAAATGAAGTTATGGTGGTTCAGGTTGGTGGTGGGCACACGACGGTTAGGCGGTCAGTGAAAAGACGTTACATAGCATATCAGCAAAGAATTGAATATTTGACCGAGAAGTATGATATTTACAAGACAAACAATGAAATAACAAAATTTCTAAAAGAGTGAGCTTCAAAACTTTAGGCAACGAAAGTGTTCCACACGCAGAAACAGACGAAGACAGTGATGATGAATAACTAGAGGTGTGTGTAAATGATTTTATTTTTATGAAAATTATGTTAGGAAATGCCGAAGACAGTGATGATGAATAAAATGTATTACAAAATAGCTTTGTTATCATCTATTAATTAGACAATTAGACGGAAAATTGTTAGACCAAATTCACGTGTAGACTTCATGGTAGTAGACGAACTGTCGGTAGACAGATTTGACAGTAGACGAAGTTATGCAGTAGACAAAATGTCTGTGTAGACCAAACAGTCAAGTAGACGAAATGTCATTAGACCAACTGTCTACGCACCGCTAGAAGAAAGCAAGTAATTTCTATGAGAGAATCTATTGAAATCATCTCATTATAAATAATTTGAGTTTAGTTATTGAATGAAATCCTACCCTCTAAGGAAATCATTTCCTAGGATATAAAGAACTTTATGAAATAATTCTCTTTCTAGGCCAATACGGAAGGGTCGGGGGGAGGGGGGGGGGCGAGGGGGGGAGATTGTTATTCAAAACACCTCCTCCCCCCGAACAGTTCCCATTGATTTGGGTATACCAAATTAAACACGCATGCTCGTAAATAATAAAATAAACGGCATCGCTTAGAAATGGAACATGTTGGTTGTTTACAAGCTGACTGCTTGCATAAGCTATAATGATTCCAGCGCATCTCTTATTCATTAGTCGAGGGAGATGATAGGATCAGTCTCGTATAGTTAGTTGCATGGGGCTCTGTTGTTGACTTGTTCGTAGGTATAACTTGTGTAACGTGCATGCATTGAAGTCAATAGTGCGCTGGAGTAGCCCCCCCCCGCAGCACCTCGCTGTCTCGTATAGTTGGTTGCATGGGGCTCTGTTGTTGACTTGTTCGTAGGTATAACTTGTGTAACGTGCATGCATTGAAGTCAATAGTGCGCTGGAGTAGCCCCCCCCCCGCAGCACCCCGCTGTCTCGTATAGTTGGTTGCATGGGGCTCTGTTGTTGACTTGTTCGTAGGTATAACTTGTGTAACGTGCATGCATTGAAGTCAATAGTGCGCTGGAGTAGCCCCCCCCCCCCCCCCGCAGCACCCCCGCTGTCTCGTATAGTTGGTTGCATGGGGCTCTGTTGTTGACTTGTTCGTAGGTATAACTTGTGTAACGTGCATGCATTGAAGTCAATAGTGCGCTGGAGTAGCCCCCCCCCCCCGCAGCACCCCGCTGTCTCGTATAGTTGGTTGCATGGGGCTCTGTTGTTGACTTGTTCGTAGGTATAACTTGTGTAACGTGCATGCATTGAAGTCAATAGTGCGCTGGAGTAGCCCCCCTCCCGCAGCACACTCGCTGTCTCGTATAGTTGGTTGCATGGGGCTCTGTTGTTGACTTGTTCGTAGGTATAACTTGTGTAACGTGCATGCATTGAAGTCAATAGTGCGCTGGAGTAGCCCCCCCCCCGCAGCACCCCCGCTGTCTCGTATAGTTGGTTGCATGGGGCTCTGTTGTTGACTTGTTCGTAGGTATAACTTGTGTAACGTGCATGCATTGAAGTCAATAGTGCGCTGGAGTAGCCCCCCCCCCCCGCAGCACCCCGCTGTCTCATATAGTTGGTTGCATGGGGCTCTGTTGTTGACTTGTTCGTAGGTATAACTTGTGTAACGTGCATGCATTGAAGTCAATAGTGCGCTGGAGTAGCCCCCCTCCCCGCAGCACCCCGCTGTCTCGTATAGTTGGTTGCATGGGGCTCTGTTGTTGACTTGTTCGTAGGTATAACTTGTGTAACGTGCATGCATTGAAGTCAATAGTGCGCTGGAGTAGCCCCCCTCCCCGCAGCACCTCGCTGTCTCGTATAGTTGGTTGCATGGGGCTCTGTTGTTGACTTGTTCGTAGATATAACTTGTGTAACGTGCATGCATTGAAGTCAATAGTGCGCTGGAGTAGCCCCCCCCCCGCAGCACCCTCGCTGTCTCGTATAGTTAGTTGCATGGGGCTCTGTTGTTGACTTGTTCGTAGGTATAACTTGTGTAACGTGCATGCATTGAAGTCAATAGTGCGCTGGAGTAGCCCCCCCCCCCGCAGCACCCTCGCTGTCTCGTATAGTTGGTTGCATGGGGCTCTGTTGTTGACTTGTTCGTAGGTATAACTTGTGTAACGTGCATGCATTGAAGTCAATAGTGCGCTGGAGTAGCCCCCCCCCCCCGCAGCACCCCCGCTGTCTCGTATAGTTGGTTGCATGGGGCTCTGTTGTTGACTTGTTCGTAGGTATAACTTGTGTAACGTGCATGCATTGAAGTCAATAGTGCGCTGGAGTAGCCCCCCCCCCGCAGCACCCTCGCTGTCTCGTATAGTTGGTTGCATGGGGCTCTGTTGTTGACTTGTTCGTAGGTATAACTTGTGTAACGTGCATGCATTGAAGTCAATAGTGCGCTGGAGTAGCCCCCCCCCCCCCGCAGCACCTCGCTGTCTCGTATAGTTGGTTGCATGGGGCTCTGTTGTTGACTTGTTCGTAGGTATAACTTGTGTAACGTGCATGCATTGAAGTCAATAGTGCGCTGGAGTAGCCCCCCTCCCGCAGCACCCCGCTGTCTCGTATAGTTGGTTGCATGGGGCTCTGTTGTTGACTTGTTCGTAGGTATAACTTGTGTAACGTGCATGCATTGAAGTCAATAGTGCGCTGGAGTAGCCCCCCCCCCGCAGCACCCCCGCTGTCTCGTATAGTTGGTTGCATGGGGCTCTGTTGTTGACTTGTTCGTAGGTATAACTTGTGTAACGTGCATGCATTGAAGTCAATAGTGCGCTGGAGTAGCCCCCCTCCCCGCAGCACCCCGCTGTCTCGTATAGTTGGTTGCATGGGGCTCTGTTGTTGACTTGTTCGTAGGTATAACTTGTGTAACGTGCATGCATTGAAGTCAATAGTGCGCTGGAGTAGCCCCCCCCCCGCAGCACCCTCGCTGTCTCGTATAGTTGGTTGCATGGGGCTCTGTTGTTGACTTGTTCGTAGGTATAACTTGTGTAACGTGCATGCATTGAAGTCAATAGTGCGCTGGAGTAGCCCCCCCCCCCGCAGCACCCTCGCTGTCTCGTATAGTTGGTTGCATGGGGCTCTGTTGTTGACTTGTTCGTAGGTATAACTTGTGTAACGTGCATGCATTGAAGTCAATAGTGCGCTGGAGTAGCCCCCCCCCCCCGCAGCACCTCGCTGTCTCGTATAGTTGGTTGCATGGGGCTCTGTTGTTGACTTGTTCGTAGGTATAACTTGTGTAACGTGCATGCATTGAAGTCAATAGTGCGCTGGAGTAGCCCCCCCCCCGCAGCACCACCGCTGTCTCGTATAGTTGGTTGCATGGGGCTCTGTTGTTGACTTGTTCGTAGGTATAACTTGTGTAACGTGCATGCATTGAAGTCAATAGTGCGCTGGAGTAGCCCCCCCCCCGCAGCACCCCCGCTGTCTCGTATAGTTGGTTGCATGGGGCTCTGTTGTTGACTTGTTCGTAGGTATAACTTGTGTAACGTGCATGCATTGAAGTCAATAGTGCGCTGGAGTAGCCCCCCCCCCGCAGCACCTCGCTGTCTCGTATAGTTGGTTGCATGGGGCTCTGTTGTTGACTTGTTCGTAGGTATAACTTGTGTAACGTGCATGCATTGAAGTCAATAGTGCGCTGGAGTAGCCCCCCTCCCCGCAGCACCCTCGCTGTCTCGTATAGTTGGTTGCATGGGGCTCTCTTGTTGACTTGTTCGTAGGTATAACTTGTGTAACGTGCATGCATTGAAGTCAATAGTGCGCTGGAGTAGCCCCCCTCCCGCAGCACCCCGCTGTCTCGTATAGTTGGTTGCATGGGGCTCTGTTGTTGACTTGTTCGTAGGTATAACTTGTGTAACGTGCATGCATTGAAGTCAATAGTGCGCTGGAGTAGCCCCCCTCCCCGCAGCACCCCGCTGTCTCGTATAGTTGGTTGCATGGGGCTCTGTTGTTGACTTGTTCGTAGGTATAACTTGTGTAACGTGCATGCATTGAAGTCAATAGTGCGCTGGAGTAGCCCCCCTCCCCGCAGCACCCCGCTGTCTCGTATAGTTGGTTGCATGGGGCTCTGTTGTTGACTTGTTCGTAGGTATAACTTGTGTAACGTGCATGCATTGAAGTCAATAGTGCGCTGGAGTAGCCCCCCTCCCCGCAGCACCCCGCTGTCTCGTATAGTTGGTTGCATGGGGCTCTGTTGTTGACTTGTTCGTAGGTATAACTTGTGTAACGTGCATGCATTGAAGTCAATAGTGCGCTGGAGTAGCCCCCCTCCCCGCAGCACCCCGCTGTCTCGTATAGTTGGTTGCATGGGGCTCTGTTGTTGACTTGTTCGTAGGTATAACTTGTGTAACGTGCATGCATTGAAGTCAATAGTGCGCTGGAGTAGCCCCCCTCCCCGCAGCACCCCCGCTGCTGACGTTGGTTATCAGTAAATTTCACTAAAAAACATGGGTTATTATTATTATGGTCATTCATCATTATGGACATCGTTTTAAAAATTTAATAATAAATTGACAGCCCTAATGACAGTTACAGTAATGATTGCAATGCTTGAAATTTTGTTAACCCAGTTTTAGTTAAGTTCTTACGTAACTACTTTCCCGAGATTTGTCACTTTTCTATATTGTGTGTAGCGTTCTCAAATAACAAACACGTGAATTTAACGTGGTTTTTCCTTGTGTAACCACGCGTATCTAATATCGATGCAAAATACCATTTTTGGTTCCCGGAAACTAGTACGGGAAATAATACTCAAAGTGCATCTCTTCTCGTTCCCCGGAGCTGCCCGGAGGTCATGAGCGATCTTCACAGCTAGAAATAATAAACGGTCCATTTTTTAATCTCTGTTGTAAGTTGTAACCACTGTCGCAGCCATAGGCATGCGCACGGCCCAGGCCTATTCGGCCCAGGCCGGACCTAATGTGTCAACTTCTCGGCCGGGCCGCGCTGGACTCCAATTCCTTAAGAACCGGCCTGGGCCGAGAGCAGTTTAACCCTGGAGTGAGTAATATAAGCTTTGTTCGTTTGTCCTGTGACCACTACTCCAGGAGTACGGTATTACGAAAACCCCGTTTTTCTGTCCGGTAAGTGTGATGGGAGTAGCTGCGACAAGTTCTTTTATCCAGTGGTAACTTACTACAACTGTGATGGGACTGGGAGTAAGGTTTTTACACCTGCTTCCCGAGTAGGAGTAGGAGGAACAACTAAAACGATCTCAACTGTAACAACTCTGTTTTTTTGTCCAGGTGGGAGTAACTGTGATTTCTACTCCCATATCCGTTACAATGACGTATTTCCGGATTACTCTTGGCGTAAAATACTCCTGTTGAGGCAGGACAAACGAACAAACCTATAGAGTAGAGGACCCACGCCATCGGCAGTTTGTCTACCGACGTTTACTGCCCAAAATACTTTAGTCGGGTAGTAAAAGTTCGCCAAGTGACGCGATGACGGAGCCTGATTGGTCGGCTACTTCACCAAAGATATACAAAGACAGCCGAAAACTCCATCATCGCGTCGCTTGGCCAATGATTTTCAACATCTATAGTAGGCTAGATCGCCAGGCTAGCAGCAGCAGGCGTAGCACTTTGATGCCATCTTGAAATGGGCCAATAACACAGGTGGGGGTAGGAGTTTCTAATGCGACTTTCTGCCATTGGCAGCGCTAGCAGTACTAAAAGGTCCAAATTAGCATGTAAATTGCCAATTTCAAGATGGCTTCAAATCGCTACGCTTGCTACTGAGTGGAAGGTTGGGGGACTGGCGATCTAGTCTACTATAGATGTTGAAAATCATTGCGCTTGGCGAACTTCTACTACCCGACTAAAGTGTGTTGGGCAGCATAAGGCGGTAGACAAACTGACGATTCCGTTGCGACTCTACCCTATATTACTTACTCAACGGTTTAACTTTAAACTTAACTTTCAATTAGTCTTTAAATTAAAATGCACTGTCAGTAGCGCGTTTTTACGCAAAGGCACACTTCACCCGGGGCTGTGCAAATAATTTTTAATTTATCTTTTATTTAAATGAAACGAAACATAGTAGCTCTATAGGGGCCACAAGATTCTATAGCACCGGAAAGCGTCGCGTCTTAAAATCGCGTTTTAGGCCATAAAAGTTATTGCATCAACTGAAAATTTTTTCGCCTACGGCGAAATTGCCTCCGGCGGCTGGGGCTTCGCCCCAGACCCCAGCTGTACCACGCCACCTCGTGCCGGGTCTAATGTTAGACGCTGCGCACGCCTATGGTCGCAGCTGATCGTATTGAACACACTTCACAACATTTATTGGTCGGAAAAGAAAGATTGATATTTCTTATTTCCCTTTCCGGTGCATCGAGCTGTGCAGTGCCCGTCCAGCCCATGCTATTCAGCTCAGTGCAACGTGCGTGCACAACTCTAATCGGGACTCTCGAGGGGTCATTGGAAACAACGGTAACAGCATTGACCTTCCTTGTCTCGTCGTTAAAACACCATTTTAGACAATAAATCTGTGATTGTGAACTCATTTTATATCTACTTTATATTATTAATGAATGAATGAATGAATGAATGAATGAATCAATGAATGAATGAATGAATGAATGAATACTTCGATGTCACGGACTAAAATGTACAGCAGTATCATCTAGATAGATTCAAGTCAACTTCTGAAGTTAAAATCCTCAGCCCGAACCTTGAATCGAATCCTGGAGCTTCTACATTGGAAAGTCTTATAAACCCAATAGACAGTGAAACGAGTTCAAGAAAGCTGAGTATTTTAAAATATTCTTTACGTATTACGTCGATTGCTACAAAGTATAAACTGCTTGCAAAGTGGATCACAATTTACATGATTTTGCGTAAATATTCTGAATTTAAAATTACAACCCTGAAGCTGTTGTGAAGAATATAAGGAAACGAATTTGGTTTACATTGTTTTCTTTTAACGAATCCATACGGATGGGTGAGGTGGAATAAATGCGTTGTGCCAACAGGCAGCTATAAAGAAGAGCTGTCGTTAAAAGATAAAACTAAACAATAATATGTCTTGATTTAAGTAGGTGTATTTCTTAACATAACTTAAACACTTGTATCCGGGTTCTGCCAAGAGGAACATCTGGCCAAATTTTAAAATTCACGTCCAAATTGCTTCGGGTATAAACAATTTTGATTTTCTTCTGTCATTTGTTGACTAGCAATGTACGGAAATAATTATCCCTTGAATTGAAGTTATTTTGGTTTATATGTATGATGTAAATAATCATGAAACATTTTACTTACTTACTTTTCTCGTTGATTTCCATCATAAGCTGCTATAGAAAACACGATGTTTGCATTTTGGTAGTTATTTTTCAGTTTTGATTTTTTAAATGTTTTTTTTTTTACGTATAGCTCTTGAAAAATAGTGTTTTTGTTCTTTATGTTTATTTTTATTCCCTTCGATGATATTCCTGACATTTTAAAACAAATTATATGATTATTGTTGGTGTTATTTGGTTTATTCATGATTGTATTACCAACGTGGAGATTTTCTTCTTCTTTCTAGATACGCATATGTTCTCTCAATCTCTATATTTTTCCTGACACACTTTTTCTGAATGATTTAGCTTTAGCTATTTATTTTATCCCTTTGGTTTTTAGATTTCCAAAAATTATTTACTATTTCTCGAAGATACCTTCGTTTTTTCCCTAATACCAAGTTGTCGCTAAAGTCCATTTTCTCGGCCACACTGAATAAAAACAAAAAATACTCTAATAAATCCATTGTTTTTAGAAATGAAAACAATGCTGTTATTTTAAGTTCCTTGAAACAACAAAATATACTAACGATAAAACAAAACAAATCTATTACCAGCACCAGGTATTGTATCTGCAGCAGCCCTTAGACCTCTTCACACTTGTCGTAAATCGGCTTACCAAAATAATTAGATTCAAGTTTTTCTAACCTGTCCAATTAGTAAGGGTGGAACCAGTTATACGTCCATCCACGACTCAGCGTGAATCTTCAACGTGTTACATTTACCAGCATCCATATGTTATTACCGCTTTTTTAATTCTTGTTTGAACAAGTAATTAGAACTCATCTTGTCCCAGTATGAGGCCCTCATAATATGACACAGAGATTAATCAAATGAGATGATATTGTAAATCATATGTTGTGTATGAGAGCGGGTATAGGGCACGCGGCTCCCATCAAAATAACAGCCTTGGAAACTCACCGTCTAAACTACAATCTCTCTTAGAAATAGGCATAACAGTGGGTAGAAAGGAGGAAACTGGGGGTGGGGGGTTAGGGGAAGTGTTTTGTTTTCAACTTATAATAAAATATATACACAATTTTTCAAAATGTTTTGTTTTTGTAATGGTACCTTTTTTAATGAGTGCATAATAACGGTAAAAATGGTAATGCATAATAATGGGAGTAATTTTACAGTCGTTTATTTCCACTTATATAATAACGGATATAATTTTAAAAAGTTATTGGTGATTTGTATATTTTTTAATTTGTTGGTTGTCATGAATAGAAATAACTATCATTCTACTTGTTTTTTTGCAGAATCTGGTAGTATAGTAATATAATAATAGTAAACAAAAACACGCCGTGTTGTTACGAAAACGACAAAATTACAAAAAATATTTTCGAGACCATTTTCTATATTGTTGTGTTGGTAAAGTAATACCTGTTTGTTCTATACGGTTGCACCTAGTAGGATGCTCTGGAATTCCAAAATGGCCGTCTCGTCTAGTACGATCAATACGCCGCGACCCCCGCAGGCAGATAATATGTGGCCTTGTATTCATGGGCCTGTGAGTCAAGTGCACTACACCGGCTCGAGCCAATATAGGGGAGGGGGGAGGGAATATTACCCCGCGGGTGATTTAGAGGGGTGGTTTGTCATCAGTGGGATTTAGAGACAGCGGGGTGGGGACTTTATTGCATCAACCCTAAAACCAATACAGCTGCAAGAGCAATGACTCGAGATCGACTTGTTGTTAGACAACTCTATATTATGACGGGGGTGGGTTGGAGGTTGAGACTTCTTGTACACACTATCATACGCTATCATTGACTATAGCGTTTGAGACTTCTTGTACACACTATCATACGCTATCATTGACTATAGCGTTTGAGACTTCTTGTACACACTATCATGCTATCATTGACCATAGCGTTTGAGACTTCTTGTACACACTATCATACGCTATCATTGACTATAGCGTTTGAGACTTCTTGTACACACTATCATACGCTATCATTGACTATAGCGTTTGAGACTTCTTGTACACACTATCATACGCTATCATTGACTATAGCGTTTGAGACTTCTTGTACACACTATCATACGCTATCATTGACTATAGCGTTTGAGACTTCTTGTACACACTATCATACGCTATCATTGACTATAGCGTTTGAGACTTCTTGTACACACTATCATACGCTATCATTGACTATAGCGTTTGAGACTTCTTGTACACACTATCATACGCTATCATTGACTATAGCGTTTGAGACTTCTTGTACACACTGTCATACGCTATCATTGACTATAGCGTTTGAGACTTCTTGTACACACTATCATACGCTATCATTGATTATAGCGTTGAGACTTGTTGTACACACTATCATGCTATCATTGACTATAGCGTTTGAGACTTCTTGTACACACTATCATACGCTATCATTGACTATAGCATTTGAGACTTCTTGTACACACTATCATACGCTATCATTGACTATAGCGTTTGAGACTTCTTGTACACACTATCATACGCTATCATTGACTATAGCGTTTGAGACTTCTTGTACACACTATCATACGCTATCATTGACTATAGCGTTTGAGACTTCTTGTACACACTATCATGCTATCATTGACTGTAGCGTTTGAGACTTCTTGTACACACTATCATACGCTATCATTGACTATAGCGTTTGAGACTTCTTGTACACACTATCATACGCTATCATTGACTATAGCGTTTGAGACTTCTTGTACACACTATCATACGCTATCATTGACTATAGCGTTTGAGACTTCTTGTACACACTATCATGCTATCATTGACTATAGCGTTTGAGTCTTCTTGTACACACTATCATGCTATCATTGACTATAGCGTTTGAGACTTCTTGTACACACTATCATACGCTATCATTGACTATAGCGTTTGAGTCTTCTTGTACACACTATCATACGCTATCATTGACTATGGTGTTTGAGTCTGCTTGTACACACTATCATACGCTAT